>JAAGNO010025233.1:13163-30780 GCA_033439905.1 Ceryle rudis
AATAATAAAGAACCCTTCACTCTCAAGCCTTAATGTAAATAACATCTGACAGACTGACATGGCAGTAAGATTTTCTAGGCCTGGTTAATCAGTGCAAAACTCCAGTTGTCGAACAATGGCACTCCACCCTGCCCTCACCTAAATGTCCAGAACAGAACTGTAAACCACCTCCGCTCTTTATGAATGGCACGTTTGCATTTGTCACATAAATCCACATATTTCTATTTCAAACTTATGTGTACCATTTGTATGGACACTGCCTCCAATTCTGAACAAAACCAGACCTCACAGTAGCATGCACACAATATAGAGTCAGACATCAAGAGGTTCACCAGCAACAACATAAATTAGCACCGAGTTACACTTATGGTATTATTTACTTTGCACCTAGTTTCCTCAGATGACAAGAAAAGTTTATGTACTTCCCGCTTAAGAATTATCTTTGGATGCTTAAATCTAGAAGCATGGGAGTTGTTTTGGTGGACTGGTAAGAAAAAAAATCAGTACAAATTTATAGCGGATTCCATCAACCACTGTGCAGCATTATTTTCCTCAGATTACAGACCCTTAATTATTGAAAAGCATGGGTTGTGCAGTTGTACAGTTTAAAGCCTGTAGACCAGCTCTGAGAGCAATTGGAATGAAGTAATTATGACACACAAGCCATAAAAAACCCTGTTCATTTTCCTGTAACTATTCTCCGAGAAAATTATAAAGTACATGAATGGAATGGACCTTTTTAACAGTTCTGTGTGAGGCTTTTTAGATCTACATCTGCATACATATAGTACTCTATACACACATATACATACAGCTTATACAATATATACCTACATATTCATATTGTGGGTCTAGAATACACCTATATATCCAGATACAGAGATATAAGTGTACTAATTTTTTCTGAGTAGCCTGGCATCTTAAAGTAGTTCTTATGCCGTATGTCTTAGGCAGCAGGAAATTCCAAGAGCCTTCAGGCAGGCCTAGAGCTATGGCCTTAAATTTCATACCAGGTTCTGTAATCGCACACAATTTCACTGTTTTAAGTTCCTCATAGTGGCCCTCATATGAGAAATATAAAGCAGCTCTTTTATAATACAAGATTTCCAATATAGGCTTAGTAATACTGACAATCATGCTACATTAATTTTATAAGGATTCTCCCAGCCTAACACACGAACTATATGACAAAAATTGCTTAGCCAGACAATATAATCAGTAACAACCATGAAGATCCCATTAAAAGACTTTGCTCAATTTCACCATTTAAAAAATTATTGTTCAGCTTCATAGAAACTGACATACATTAACTTTACTTTTCTTGATGACATGCTGCACACTAATTTACACACCAGCAGAATTCTAGTTACTTTTGGAACTTAACACTGCAGGAAAAAAAAAAAAATGTAGATAAACAAAAAGTCAGTTTCTGTTTTCAGACCAACTGATCCAGCTTTAAGACAACAACTTTTGGTAATGTTAATTCTAGGCCCAGAAGTTTTCTTACTTTTCCCCAGTAGAATAGTTGGTCTAATAACAGAGATTGGCTCTCATCCTAAAGCTAATGAAATGCTATTTTGTTCTCATCAGCTTTCTGAAAAATCCATGTTTGCTTTAGACTTCACAAAATTTCTAGAAAAAACACCTTGTGCATAATCAAATGCATGTTGGTCTCAAACTTGTATTACCTGTGAATTATTCCTTTCCCATGCAAATACTCCAGGGCTGATACAATTTCAGCAGTATAAAACCTAGTACAGGTCTCATCAAATGAGCCAATTTTGCGTATATACTTCAGCAGCTCTCCATTTTTGGCATAGCTAAGCCCAAAATCTGAATGTAAGTATAATTAAGGTCTATCATGAAACCATTCTGAACTAAAAATGCTCACACTTCATTTGAAAGACAAGAATAATACTAAAAATACATGAACAATGGGGAAAAGGTTGGTTAACTTTGTGGTAGCAACCCAAAACAATTTCTTAACTATATTAACAACCTAGGACATTGTGTCCCAATTTCTTAGCATAGCAAAGACCACATAAAGAGTTAAATTTGTAATTTTTTTTTCCAGACACTCACTTGAATAATTCATTTAAACTATATACATAATTGTCCTCAAAGAGAAGTATTTCCAGTCCTAGCTAGCATTCAATCTAAGTTTAAAATAGCCCCACCATCTGGAAAGCGCCAAAGTCAGCCAAGTGTCCAATAAGCAAATACTGACATGACAAACAAGGGACCCTGTAAGTTCTGCTAGTGCAGGCACATACATATGCATGTACATACACACGATATAGGGCTCCCTAGCAAAGTAGGGGGCCTCCATGAAAAAGAACACAACTATTTACTGGCCCCAGAAATAGACTAATCTATCCTTTTATGCTGGGCACAGACAATCTGAAGCAGGAAGTTCAGAAGGAAACTTACATGATTAACATTTTCTTCACAAGAAGAACAAAAGAGCTGACTGCAAACCAGTGAGCTTTCAAGATGAAACTGCACTTTGCAATTACTGCTAGAGAGAACTTGGGAAACAGGGGCCCAACAGAAGTTTCAGCTTCCTGCCATTCAGATTATTCTGTATATATGTACACATATGAAAAATTTTAATAGATCTAACTGTTCAAATAAGAAGTTGGAGTAAGTATAGCTGGTTACTCCTATGTTAAACACAGGAATCGGGGTGTTTTACTGTATGTATCTGAAATAAGACATTTCTCATTCATTCCCTAATTGTTAGAGGTTTTGTGGGGTTTTTGTTTGTTTTTTTGGTGTGTGTTTGGGGTTTTTTTTTGATAATTATTTTTAATTTAAGATTGTTGCAAGTCACCCTTTAGCATTTACCACATGGACAATGTATTTGATTATTTCATTCATCTCCCCTGTCCCCAAGTCATCTACTCTTCACTCTGAGGGGCCACACTCATTCTGTTTGCTTACTTTCTATGAAAAGCATTGACATTCCAAACATTAGGATATTTTAAAAACCTCCAGATATTTTCATCTTCCTGCTAGACAATGTTTCAAAGGAACCAAAAGACACTTTTACAAAAGTGTTACCACGAGTTTTAAAAAGCAAAGGATACATAGCTTTTCATCGTCCTGAAAAGTGAAGTAGAGTTTCACAAAAAAAGGGTGATCCAGGCGTGACATTACATCTCTCTCTCGTGTCACATATGGCACCTTGTTTTCTTTTATGATATGACGTTTCTCTAGAATTTTAACTTAATGAAAAAAAGACAGAGTGAAAATGCAGAAGGTACAACCAAATGAAGTCTAAGTAATTTGTTTGGGGGTTTTTATGGTTAGATAAAATTATCATAAACCCACTAATCCTGTCTTTTGAACAGGTGTTTTCTAACAGGACTACATTGATACTGTATTTAAAAGTTCATGTTGAAGGAGTCAATACTTACTGGCATATTCTCTAGAGCTTGCCAATTCTCGAGCCAAGACAACCTGTTGTCAGAGGAGAAAAAACATATTATAATCATTCAAGACATACAATAACATTGATTTTGATCTTCCAGTAGGTATTTAGATTATTTTGAACAATCAGTAGTCTATCACAATCAGCCAAGTATTAAGCATGTGCTGGCTTCAGCAAGACACTCTACAGAATTTCAGTTCAGCATAACACCACCGATTTTCCTGAAAGACTTACACACCTGACTGGCTAATCACCAATTTACTTTTTTTTTTTTTTCTTCTCCTCAAAAGAATTCTGAATATTGTAACATAAATCACAGTAAATTGTCAAATCCTCTTAAAGGGAATAAAAATAAAAACAACAAGTGTATTGAGGAATATTTATAAAAATCTGTCACAGTACATTTTCTTAACATAAATAGCAAAGATCGAAAGACAAAATTTATCTGGAAGATAATAGGAAGTGAGACACAGCTTTCATCTCCTTACAATTTGTTAGGAAAAAGATTTCAAGAAAGGGAATGAGAGATTTCCAAGCAGAAGCAATGGATAAAGTTTCAGGCAAGGAATTCTACATTTTTAAGAGAAAAGCTTTTGAAGGAACACAAATTAAAGCTCATCTTCGGGACACACACACAAAAACACTTCTATAAAAGGCAACTTTAAAGACATTCTGAAAAGTCCTCTTGCATGAATCCAAGCAATAACCTTCTAACAATAGAAGACTACAGTCTTTGCTTTTCTCATTTTAAGTTTATATCCATTCCATTTCTGCTGAAATCTCAACATTATACTAATTTAAGTTACTGCACTAGCTTGTTTGTAATCCACTTTCTATATTCTAACCCCCTGTGAAATCAGTTAAAATCGATTACTCCAATTATTACATACACCTGATACTTTATGTTAGGCATCCAGGCAAAAGAGCTTCTAAATAAGACACTTTTGGGGGTGAAAGAAGTGCATGCAGTTACACTCTTCTTGTATTAGAAAACTGAAGTCTCATTTCAGTAGTAAAAGGGTCCTTTAATTTTCTAAAAAAGTTCATCTTCTATTAACACACTGAAGTTCATGGTATTTGATCAATGAATGTTTCCACTAGAAACAACCAGTATGTTAGAAGCTGCGTATCTGCATAGGAATTTTTTGGGACTTTTCTGTGTACACAGGTAACTTTATTTAAAGCTGTTCAATCAATTAGGAATGTTAGCTTTTCTAATTTTTGTTGCCAGGTTTCATTAATGAAGTCTGCCACTAAAGCTACTGAAAGCAGGTCACTTTAGAACTCACTTGTTAAATAAATACCCAGTTATATAGCGCTAATTTTCTGCATTTTGGAAAGTGATACCTTTACATTTTCATAAAACAATTCAGTTCCATCACTAAAACAATAATCTAATAGGCAATCTTGTATATATATATACACACACACACACACACACAGAGTCCACAGTCAGATGGCAGAAGAGATCAACTGACAGAAGTGAAAACAGATCTTGACTAATAACTCTCAAACCTGAATTAAGCTGTATAGCTCCACAGGTTGTCTCGGAGTCCTGCATGGTATCAAATTTTTTAGCATTTAATTTCAGGTGTATTACCCACATACCTACATTGATATTGAGCAGCTGCATTCTAAGTACAGCTAACAGATTTACACTGTCATGGTATTCAGTCTTCTGCTAATCTAAATGCATTTGAGCTACTTAGATTTGGGATAAAAAAAGCCCAAACATATAACATCAAACAGGTAGCAGAATGATGGAATAGAAGATTACTCAGAGACTCAGCTAGGCCCTATGAATTTATTTATACAAGTAACATGGTGTTAGCTTTCAGAGACCACAAGAAGAAAGTGTCTCACTGGAGCAGAGCGTTCTGGTACGCCCAAGAGGAAACAACTCTGTTGGATTCATTAGGGAAATCTGTAAATTGAAAACTATGTCTTCAAGCACTAATTATTCCTGATGACTGCTAGAGGCCTGCTTCCTAAATACCACAACAGAATGTATAGGAAGAACCAGAAGAAGCCAATATTTAGATATCAAGAACCAATAGGTATATACAACAAATGACATATGAAAAAGATACAGAAATATTGCTTACTGTCTTACAGCAAGGCAACTACAAAAGCATCAAATAAATGTATTAATTGCTTCATGGATTCATGTGGGAATCCATGAAGCAATTAATGCACAGGACATTTTGCAGAAGTTCTGACCATGGCAAACTCCTATCCCAGTTCCAATCCTTTATATCATCAAATTTTCATGTAACTCATTATGCTATCAAGGTTCTATTAGAAAGCAAAGTCTCCTAAAAAAGCAACCATCAAGTCATCACGATACAATGGAACTTCTGATAAGTTTAAAAGGCACTGGAAAAATCAGGACACAGTTAGTACAACTCTTCATTTTAGAGTCAAACTTAAACCCACAATGTCCTGCTCATCTACTTTCCAAGCTGTTCTCTCCAGATTCAGCAACATGACTTGCACAACAAAGTTTGAATTTTATCTAAGATATCTGGCACTTCTTATAAAAGATAAAGTTACCGTTGAAAAAGATCCTTCACCCAGAATTTTCCCAAATTTGAAGTCATCAGGTCGTTTCTTTCGAGGCTGTGGAGGCTGCTGTCCTGTATGTTGCTGCAAGGAGTTTGAACTAGATCTTGATTCAGCTGCAGTGCCCTCCATGTTAGATCCCTGTCTGCTGCCACAGGTGGAAATGACAGATGGAGTGCTGGAATCTGCTTGGTTTCTCACCATTGATGGGGACGAACAGGAGCATAACACCACACTAGACTGGATTGGAACAGCATCATACTGAAAAGAGAAATGAAACTGTTATTCCCGTACCTTCCAATAATTACCACATACATCTACACTTTATTTCCATATGATCATCATTTGAAGTCCTATGTGAAAGGGTTATTGCTAAAGTATTTTTAGGACGGAATGTTCGTATTTATTTTGGAAATCACAGGTCTTAAATTGTTAAAAACAATTCTGTTTGGGTCATGCTGTGCATATACATATAGCCACAACCCAAAAGTCTGAACGCTTTAATGGAAGAACGGTTTTTTTCCAAACTTAAAAGAAAAATGCTTCTTAAGGTATCAAAGTTCAGAGTATATTCTCCCACAAATAAATAACTTGAAACTGTACTTCGTGCTTGGAGACAAAGACATCCATCCAATCTTAACAAGTAGTAGTTTTCCTGAAACTAAAAGAATTATCTAGTTATGCAAGGAACATTGGTATTCACAAGTACCATTAGTTTATAGACATCCAAGTTACTTGTTAATTTACAATTCATCATAAAGCATGAAAACTTTAATGGAGACAAAGAATACATTCCTACGTTTACCTGGAATCTCACTTTCTCCAATAGTATTTCTCTTTAATACACATTGAAGGAGGACAGGAAGAAAAGAGAGAACAACATACAAAAGGCAGATCAGTTGGAGGCTTTAATAATCAGCAACATCTAATACTTTTTTTCTGATCCATGACCTTTTAAAACAAGGGAGATTACCCTATTTAAATTGTACATAAAGTCACATAAAGACATCCCAATTCCAAAAATAGAACAAGATATAGGCCAGAAAACAGCAAGTACAAGAGTACACACTCCAAATACTGATTCTTGTAATATACAAAGTAAATCATCATTTGGTACCCTTTCCTCAGTTTCCGTCAAGTAAGGCCAAGGAAACTTGTCAAGCCGCTTTCCTTCCCTGTTGGTAATATACCCCCATTAGTCTGTCAGGTGTCTGCTTCAAATGTTTGACTTGAAACTGGCCAGAAAATACAGAAAATAGAAGAGCTCTGCTGAACTACTTCTGACAACAAAATCTGAAATAGTATGTAGAGGGAATATCTAAGAAAATTAACACCATGTCTGAACATTATTTTTTAATCTTGATATTCTAACATACATCCAGTAGAATGAAACCCTGACTTGATGAAAAATCTCCTAACCTCAAAACAGATATATTACACAACCCTGACCTAGTCTGTAACGTACCTCTTACTAATATCCAAATAAAATTTCTTTGTCAGAAGTAATGTTTATCTCATGAATTTCAGTTTGATTCAGAACAATTTTCTGTGTTTCTATCAGAAACCACTTTAGAAGGGAAGTGGATTTGCATTCAGTCATGCATATGGGCTTACAGCACCTACCTCCTAAATTAGCAATTACTTATTTGGTTGTACTCTATGCAGGGGGGAAAAGCAGCCTTTATTTACCACTAAACTTCTTTCAAAAATAAGATACAATTCAGAAATATAGTTTACTTATGCATTTAGTGGAATTACATAATAACAAGACACAAACATAATTCTAAGCAGGCAAATGTATACTTTCTAAATTGAAACAAAGGTAACAAAGTCAAAGAGAGTACAGCTAAAACACTGCTTTCTCCACTCTGCATAACTGATATGTAAGCATCAGTTCTTGCAAGACTGAAAATTAACTATTATCAAGCATCTATTCTAAACAACATCTTCCAAAAAGCATAAGGGCAGATTCCCTTTCCAATCTGAGTACAGCCCATTTGCTCCAGGATCTCTAATGCTCCTTAGGGCTTTTTCCAAGAACTATGACTACACTGATAGGGCAGCAGATCACAAACAGGCAACAGCTTCTTTTAGTAGACCTTTGCCGGAGCTTTGTGATACAGTGGAAACTGATGAGGAATCTGCCTATAATGAGAGCTATTGCTGTATAGTGTACAGCTTTTGTGAGGACAGAGGGGCGAGGCTGGGGAAGACCTGGATACAGATGGGAGAATTCTGCTTTCTGTGAAGTTCACTAACTCCCTCAGAGAGCAGTGTATGCCCCTGTTCAGAATCAGTTACTCAGTATTCTTCCCTTTGAAAAGAATAAAGTATATTGATAGAATTATTAGCAAAACAGTACATACACATTAAAGTATGTGTGCTGTAGGTAACAGTTCCTTTTATGCCTTCTATGCAGGTATTTTAGCTGACACCTTTCCCAGAATTGTTATTATCCCTAACTTTCTCACAGCCCAGCCAAAATCACTTTTTCCTCAGACAGCTACTCATGTACAGCAGCCTGCATAAAGACACACAGCAGACAAACTTAAACACAGATTGTACTCTTTCCTATCAAGAGTGCAGCAAGGCTGGCAAAAGCAAGACAGCTCAACAGCTGAGTGATGCCAGTAAGAAACATCCAAATAATTGAAATACAGTAAAAAAAAAAAAAAAAAACAAAAAAAACCCACATTCACACAGACTAAACATTAGGATTTAAATGATGAACTGGCACTAGTTGGGCTATTCTAGAGCAACTGAGGTTTTACAGGTAACTAGAGCAGCAGCATTGTGGGGGATCCAATTAGATTCTGCAGCTAGCAAGAGCACCTCAAAAAAGAAAAAAAAACCACACAAGAAAAGTCACCACAAAAGCACCAGAGAGCTCTGAGAGAAAGGCGAGGGAAAGGTGCTGCATGCAGTAGATTTTCTTGCAGTTTCTGAAACTAAGTCAGAATGAATATCAAGTATAGAAAACTCCTAAGGGAAGAAGAGACGAGAGTAAAGTACTTTGTAGGAAAAGAAGGTTATTTCTAGCCAAAGTATAATGTCAATTAGTCCCCTGACTTTTTCAAAGGAAAGTCAAGATTAAGAACAAGAAGGACAGCGGAAGACACAGTAGATTTAAAGTATCAGTTACCTAAGAAATGACAGAACTATGTAAGTAGGTATGTCACACCCAAACGTTTCTAAAAAACATCACTCCTACACTTGTTCTTGTGTAGTATTGTCAGTCCTCTATTATTTACCTTCTCCATTTTATTTTGAAGGACTCCAAAAAATAAGGCCGCAGACACTATACATGTTTCTAAATACACATCCTCATGTATTCCAGAGACAGAATACAGGCTAGCTCATCAGATCTAACCTCATACAGCCACTTGTTTTGCAAAAATCAGATTTAAGATTCTGATTCTGCTAGGTACTTTTAGTATCTTTGTTAACAAGATATTAAATCAGTCACTGAAGAATTAAAAAACCTTCCAAACTGCATCTTCAGCTATTAGAAGCTTGCAGATGCTCTCCTTCCAGCAACTGCCAACATTTCTCACCTGGAAATCCAGTGAAAGCAGAGACCTTCACATTGTGACAATAGACTTACCTATTGCATGTCATGGATCACCATGGACCACACTAGCAACCGCTGATTTAATCATTCTATCTCTGCTTTTAAAAAGTAGTCTGTAAGATTACTTGCTTTCCCAAGCTATTAAGGGTGCTGTTTCTAATTTACCTCCATATAGAAATTATTTCCTTCTTAGTGCAACACACTGCAAGTTTGAAAACCTAGTAAGGAAGAAAATAAAACCTACTGAAGGTAAGTGAAGTTATAGATCAGGCACATGAAAATCTTCATTAACTAATTTTCACTAAATCACTAGAAATAAATTAAGAGAAGAAAAAGAGATATCACTACACTTTTCCTCTCATACTTTTGCCCTCCCCTTTGTATGAAAAGCCAGTCATAGGCAAAACTCCCAGCAGCCTAAAAGGACCTGTACCTTTTGGAATCCTTTTTACAATTCAGCATTTTAACAGCAGCACTGTCACTACAACTTTTAACATATCTAAGCACACAATATGCAAACAAGTATCACACTGCTCTAAAGCAACTACAACCACAACAACCGCATCTGTACTAGCTTTTTCCCCTGCCGCATAATCTGATGCTTTGCTGATAGAGTTCTATCAACACTAACAGCAGCAAAAAAAGGACCTGCAGAGACAAGGCCCTCTGATGCTTCCAGTATCTTTTACTTCTAACAGACATGATACTGAACCCTGAAGATGCCCGAGAATATCTTTGCTATCACTGAAAGTCTACTAGCAAGATCTCCTTTCTGTTACAAAGGGTCAGTGTGAATAGGGTCCCAACCTATCACTTGTTTGATAATGCTGAGTCTAACTGCTGAATATTACTGGATCTTTAGCTGCATTGAGACATAGGGCTGACATGATCAGAAAAGCTTTTCCATCCACCTATCTGTAAGACCAACATTTTTGGAAGCAGACCTTGCTAACAGAAATTATTAGTTACAAAGAGCAACATGAGCTCTACACCTCAACTGGTATGTTTGTTTTGGTTATAAACAATGCTGATGAGGCTGTACAAGCTAGAACATTGGCACAACCCTCTTATGAATGCTTTTATGGTAAAATGTATTACAGATATACCAAATGAAATAATGCAGATAGACACCCATGAAACATTTGACTTGGCAGTATATAACATCTGAAATATTGAATGCTGCTGAGGAAAATTAATATAGGACATATTTATTTAACCAGCAATTTAATTTAAATTAATTTTTAATTTAATAAGAGATTTATTTTAACCAGTTAAGCAGTTAACTGGTTAAATTCTTAAACAGCTTATGATTTTTAACAATCGTCCCCAAACAAGGATCTCTTGCAGTTCACATCTGGATTGATCCTCAAACTAAAAAGGTTGAAAGAAAAAGAATAAATGCACAAGGTCTTACTACAATCAATACTGTGTAAACATTAAGGAGAAAACCAAAACAAACTTGTTTCAGGAGAAAATCAAGACACCAAATTCCTGGAAAAAATACCTAATCATCTGACTAGATTAAGCACCTGAAATTTGTTTATTAAAGAATCTGACTGTCTTGGCCTTGTGGTATCAGAGAATAGATAACTCGAAAAATTAGGTTCACCTGCAAATGAACACAAAGATATATACTGATAGAAGAATTACAGAGTGGCATAAGTGTTACATTAAATTATGATAAGAAATTCACAGACTATCACATGAAGATAAATCAATACAAACACGTATGCCCTACATCTGCAAAGTCTGCTTAAAAAATGATAGGATTCAGAAAGCAACATAGTAGCACTGTAGGATATCTATGAATTAATCTTTTCACTTGCAAATAAAATTTGAGATGCTTTCACAACAGATACTACATAACAAGATACCCTCTCTGGCTGTCATACTATCCAATCACAGCTTTTACATCTCTGCAAAAACAGAGCCCTTTGGTACAGAAACATCTTCCAAAATCCATGAATCTAAGATCCAATGTGCAAATTAATACACTTGTCTTCAAGTAAAAATACGGAGTCCATCTATTTATCTGTGCAACTAAGAAGGAATAAAAGCCTTTATTTCATATTAAGGGAAAGTAATTGCTTTCACTGGACAGGTGCTGTGTAGCTTGAAAGTTATTTGCTACTATTTATCAATACTGAGATTCTCCTAAAGACAGCTTATGTTAAACAGGTTTGGCCCGAGACGTTTTGTAAATTATTTTGATATTGTCATAGAAGTGAAAAATTCTGAAATTTAAATTTATTTTGTATTGCTTATTATTTAAGCACATGATGTGTCCTAAGGACTTATCTGCAAAATGCAAAGGGAAAAAGTGCACAGCTCTGTGCTGTTTATTTAACATATTCTTTTCATGGCACACTGATGTTTCAGAGGGTTAACAAAGATGCAGCAACTGCATCCGAGACACCTTTTTTATCTGAAAAAGAGCATATGGGGCAATTAGAAGACACTATGCACAGCTCTCCCACTGGCCTCCTCCCCCCTCCTCATATCCCACAGTGAAAAAGTTTACCTTCTCCAGGTTCTCCAATACCTATTTGTGACAGCCTCCACAACACACCCTGGAAGTCCCAGCATATTCCAAAAGAAAAAGAAGAAAGGAAAGGAAAAAAAAAAAAAAAAAAAAGAAAAAAGAAAAAGGCAACTCATGAACTCATCAGGTCAAATACTAACATGGGCCTGAATATATGTCCTCAAACAATTCCTCATAGTACCTAAAAAGAGAATGCAAGCAAAAGCACGGTAGTTCCGCTACAAGAAATAGAAGATACAAAGAAACACCGATTCAGAGGAACAAAATCCAGCTAACAGCCTCACCTTCCAGTGCAGCGAGCACAGTGCAGGCAGATGTCACTTCTATTATATACCAATCCCACCCAGGAACGGTTTGTAGGAAGCATAATGATTATCATGTGATTCCCATCAATAAATATTCAATACCAGTTCTGCTTTCATAAATTCTGTACACTGCTACACCAGAGTGACTGTCATGACTGAAGGCAAACCAGAACAATAATAGATTGCGTGCTTTCATAAACTGCAGTAAAACATCAATTCTTACACCTTATATGCTCATGTCTGTCTATACTCTGCACTTCTGTCTACAAACTGACAGTCAGACTGTTTGCTGAGTGACCAACAGCATCACCTTTCTATTAACCAATTGTGTGTATCTAGAGAGACACAATATACCAAATAATTTATGACACTCCATTGCACGCCAGTTTTTATTTCTAGGTGCTTAGACATTTGTTAGATAACTTAAAGAATTTAATGATACATCTATTTACAAACATTATTATTGCCCTTAAGGAATTAAAATACTTCACTAAAGAAAGAGAAGATACATTCATACGCCTTAAAGAGCGTCAATAGATGCTGTCAGGCTGTCCTCTCATAACATAAAATCAAGCATGTAACAGACAGGACAAGACTCAGCCTAAGCCAAGCCTCAACAGTACTTGTGAATGCACTGCACAACTAGTAAACCGTTCATCGATTTAACAGGTTAACTGACAAATAAATTCAGACATTAAAAAAAAAAAGTTAAAAAAACACCATAGTCATAGGGAGGCATTTAAAAACATATACCCTTCTCATACTTTCACAGCTTTATAGAAGATTCCCTATCAAGGAGGAATAACACTAAACTGGAACTGTAAGGAAATCAGAAGTACATTTTCAGATTCTAAAAATCTAAGTAAAAAATTGCCAAAGGCTTTAAAGAACCAGACACAACATTCATTCATTGAAAAGACAGAATAGGTTTAAAAAAAAAAAATTACCTGAATACTATATTGGCAAAGACCTAGTCTTCTCTCAGATTAAGAAATTAAGTCACACTTCAATGACTTATCTCTGTTCAGCAAAGAGTGCAAAATGTAGCAAAAAAAAAAAAAAGTCTGATCTGATATTAAGGTATTTTTTTTAAAATGTCCTGGTTTTAGGTACTATACAAAGCCATTAATTAAACAAGCTGTTTAATCATCAACCTATCACAAGAAGTGAAGTTCATACTGAAATATCAGATCTTGTTCAATCTTGCTTAAGGCAGATAATTCAAATGTTTAACACAAAATCTTAAATATAAAATTAACAGGCACTTATAAGAACAAACAGTCCTCTCCAAAAACCAAACAAGGCACTTATTAAAAACTATACTAGGTTATAAAGATGCTGAAGATATTTTCCCAGGACAACAGGATGGCTTTTTTCTACAGGTAAGTTCTTTGAAGATCATATTAAGCCATTATCTTCAAACTGAGGTAAACAAACCATATTCCAAGTATTAGTTATTTGTAGATATTAAAAAAGTCTTAACATCAAGCATTAATCTTCCATAGCAATGTTTTGCATTTATATTGTGTAGAGCTGCATCAGCACTCTTTCAAACCTCATCCTCAAATGGTATGCAAAGATTACTGTAGAGAACTTAAGATCTAGCTCGTAACTCAAACTGCCCATCAACTCCATGTCTTGAAGAAACCAGTCATTAGTCAGCAAAACAGTCTGAAGCCAAACAATTTGTCAAAACCATCGAGATTCATAAATGGTTATTTATTACAACATTTAAAAGAACAGAACGAAAACTCGTATTTCAATTATAAAACCTACTTTAACACAAATCTGTTTTGCAGAAGAACCTGAAGTCATAGAAAAAAAATACATTCCAGATAGCTCTCGGAATTTATCACATGAAAAATCTGTTAATAGACCACTTTTATTAATAAATAATACAAATCCCCAAAATTTTCAGTTATATAAAAGGAAGATTTTGTTGTTTAAACACACTGCCATGCTGATTGATTAAAGAAGTCTGTGCTCTGACCCACCAAAACAACTATGCTCACCTTCATGCACGGTAGCACTTGAAACCTCTCAAATGCTGGAAGGTAAGCATTCATTGAAGCACTGCTTAAAACTGTTTAAAAAAAATTCTTAACAAAGTATCTCGATAGAAGTTACAATCCTTTAAAAGAAGACTTCTTTTTCCCTTTTTGTTCTTTTTTATGCCCTGGTAATACATGTCAAGAATAAAGATTGTAAGTGTTAATAGAAGGGGAAAGCTTGGAGGAGATAATTCTTCAAAGACACTCTTCTACCTAAACTGGCTGGGACCTACCTTTGCAACAGTCAGAAACAGACGTATGAAAAGAATTCAAGCTGATGTAGTCTGCTTAATACAATTTTTTAAGAAAAGTTACAATAATATGAAGGTAATGTTGAAATACTTGTAAAAATAATCATTAAAAATATGGTTATTATTTCAGAGAAAATATATATATAAAGACCCTGCTAAGCAAATTAATTGATTTTTCTTCTCAAGCTTTCTGGGTGTACATCCTCACAAAGTTCATGGTATAGGAAATAGTGTTTTTAAGTTTGGGGAGACATACTGTATGGTTCATATAAAATAATCTCAGAACACCAGAAGCAAACCTCAGCTCTGACACTCTACCTCGTTCGTAACTCATCACCTACCACCAGTTACTGTCTGCAGTAAATCTCTAACAGTTTATGGAGAAGTACCTAATGAGGAAATAGATTCCTGTTATATCAGCAACAAATAACCAACAGGCTCAAGGAGTCAGAAGCACAGAGAACACTTACACTATTAGATTGTTTTGACTCTTTATTTAGGGAATATAGGTATTTTAGCCACCAGAAAGATTTTGTTTCTACAGAAATTAATTTCTAACATACAGAGCAGTGTTGACCCAAACATTTCAGTTATTGCAAATGCATTTTTCTATATTTGACAATCTTACACATACAGTGGTATTTCCTGCCACTAATTTCCAGGAGTCTAATTCCAAATTCAGCTAGGGATTAAAGGTAACGAAAGGATTTGTTAGAACCTGCATATCAGCCAGTTACTCTCTAACCTCCCCTACTGCTAAGCAAAGCCCTTAAGTTCCAACCTCCTTCAGGGTCAAAGACTATTTAAGGCCTCCTCCCACCACCTTCACCCCCACACCTCCCCAAGCCTCAAAACAGATCAGAACAGGAAACCACAAAAAAATCTCTAAGAGCCTAAAGTCGGCCTATGTCCCAAATAGCTATATATATATGTAAGCAAGCCATTGAGAATTCACTTCTCACAAACAGATCCAGGCCAGCTCACAAGAAAACCAAAGTCAGCTGTAATTGCAATAGTCTAGATCACATCCTACACTATCAGCTATCAGCTATCTCATGAAGTGCACCAATCCTAAGAGGTGTTGTGCAGCATGGATGGTGGCTCATGCTAACAAACACAAAAGGACTTCCTATACTAGGCTCCTTGCTAGCAATTCTAGGAGGTAAAGAGAACAGTTTTAGGTGAAGATCAGAAAAGCAGCCACACAAAGATGGCAGCATGTACATGGAATGTACATAAGTTGGGCAGCACAGTCAAGAACTGTAAATTAAATTCCTGCAGGATCACCAAAGAACTGAGCATCAAATTTAATACTCTTTTCAGAATAATGTGCTAAACAATCCCTGTAATTTTTCACTATAAAGAATTACAGAATATTTGCCAGGTAAAATATTTACAGCTGCTCTTTTAAAGCAGAAAGCAAGTTTCCACTTCAATATTCAGTCACACAACAAGTCAGTTATTTCCTACAGCACTATTGAGTAGAATCCATAAAGGTGTGAAAAATGAAGTTCCGGACCAAACAGCTAACTTGGCACATGTTGTGCTCAGCCCTTTCAGACACCTTAGTTAGACCTCAGTAACCTTCCACAAGCTTATCTGCAAATAAGATGTCAGGAAGGAAAGTGGGGAGGGAGAAAAATCAGGTCCTTCCCTTTTTTTCCTATTTATTACATATACATAACCTATTTGTCTACCTGGGAAAAAAAAGTTTTCCTATTTGATATACCAGAAACAATAATTCCTTGGCTTTGTACAAATTCTTCAGGAAACTCCAATATGAGGAGCTTAGAGAAGGTTTTTATCTTTCAGTCACAGTGTTTTCTGAATTAAGTTTTTTATCTTTTCATATGAATAAGTAATTTCTCACTTGCATATTTTCTGATGCCATAAATGTGCTAGTTCTTCAGCAATCCATACAGCTTTTCTAGAACACAAAAAAAAATAGATAAAATACAAATTTCTGTTAAAAAAACAGGGATTACTAAATTATTTCACATCTTCATAGATCAAATCTACTTTTATTACTTTGCCATCTTATTACTTTTTTCAGGCTAACAAAGTGACTGCACCCCTGGTTTCATGCCTTCTGTACCAAAATTCCTGCACCTACTTCAATAGCCAGCTTCCCTTTCCAGGTTGTTCCTGCAACACTGCCTTCCAATTGATTTGCATTAGGGAAGTGAAATGAGCCCGAACCCACCGGGTGTTTTACAATGTCCAGCTACAGCAACCTACTTGTAGAGTTTCAAGAGCTATATGAAACAGACGTTACTTCTAGCACTGTAAGTAACAGAGCAATAGCCAAAAGAAAAATCTGCTTTAAAAAAAGCCTACCCACACAGTGGATTCATTCCTTAGTTGAACATTGCTATTATATGCAGATTATTCTCTGGGTTGTCTCCTTTCCACTACCAGCTGTTCCCATGTTGTAAATATGAATGCATATAAAATTGCTCATCTTAAGTTTCTTCCATTTTATTTTATTTTTTGCCTTTGAGCACCTTCTCAACATCTGTATCTGCAGTCTGCTTTGGCAAGATATTTATAAAAAAATTACCCCAGTTAAAAGCCTATGTGATAAAATGATAAAGATCAGTCACAGCCTTATGCTGAAAACCCAAGAGAGTATTAACTAGACAGGTATGTAGGGAAAACCCCTCAAGCCTGTCTGAAAGTTTTATACCTACAAATAACTACAAACAGACCTCCTACCATAGCCTGAACTAATTCCTGGCAGAGGCAGAACTCATTCTATTAAAAACCCATTTCTTTAACAAGTATAGTCTTCACCTTCCAGGGAAGATGTAGCTAAAGATGAAGATGATGTAGCTAAAGATGAAGATGATGTAGCTAAAGATGAAGATGATGTAGCTAAAGATGAAGATGATGTAGCTAAAGA
>JAAGNO010025235.1:2320-14519 GCA_033439905.1 Ceryle rudis
GAGACCTTACCTATCAATAGCAATGCAAGGCTTGTAATTTTAAGTCTTTCTAATTTAAATCATGAAAATCTGTTTTTAGGCAAAGGTGCCGGTCGAGTAGGAAAATACTGTCCCTGAGGTAAACATTTTTGCTGTGGTGGAGGTCCCTGAGGTGCACATTTCTGCTGCGGAGGCGGCGGCCTGCAAGGGGACAGAGAAGTCATGGTCAGCCCAGGTGAACACACTCCATATGCACATCCCTCTCCCATGGCACTGGCCCTGTGGCCACTGCGGCCGCCCCTCGGCCAACGACGCCGCTTCTCGCAATCCCAGCTGCCACATGAGCTGAGGCTCATTTGGAACGTGCCACGGCCAGACTCCGCTTTCCGCTGCCCGAAATCCTCGGGGAACCCCAGCTGTTTTTCCCAAGATAGCTGCAAAACCCCCCCCGGAGCTTCCCACCAAAACGAGCTGCTTTGAAGCAGCCCCTTTGGATACCTCGCTCGTGCTGGATCCCTGTGGTTTATGGCACAGGTGTCACATCTTAGAAATACAATTAAAAACTAAAATGAAAAATAAAGGAAAGCTTCCCGGTCGCAGTTCATGAGAAATGATCCCGTACTTGGCGCCAACGTTCACGAATCAGCAGAATGGCAGATTTTTGACTAATTTCTTTTTGAAGCGCCTGTCTTGAAAGGCCTCTCATTCACCTGTAGGCAGGGCCAGTCTGGCCCCAGAAACACCTTCTGAAAGCTGTTAATCAGAATGTAGCTGCGACAGTGGGGAAAAAACTAATGCTTTGGCTAACGGCACCAGTTCCACAGCAGGAAATGAAGAGGAAACTTCATTGACTAAAGGTGAGCGGTGCCTGCGTGTAACGCGCGACAAGCTGCCCTCGTGCTTGCAGGGACGAGGGCAACGGGCCCAGCAGCTGCTGCAGGTAACTCCACCAACCTTGTCGGCATCTTCTGTGGCTGTGGTGACTGGTATGGAGGCGAAGGGTAGTAGGACTGGTGGTAAGCCTGCTGGGGATGATGGTTAACTGGGTACGATGGAACAGGAAAAGTATTTGGTTCCGTATGCTACAAAGAAAAACGTAAGGAAAACATTCACAGTCTGCACTTAGGGAAGGGAAATAGTCGTTAAGTGACAGTTAAGTGACATTTCAAACCACCTGCAGGCAAACCTGGAAGCGTCAGAGGTCTGCTGAGTCTGAGAAACTCAGTAGAAAGATTCAACCGCAGTTTGAGAAATACAGTGTTTTGGGAAAAAAAAAAACCCAGCCAAAAAGGCCAATCACAACAAGCGTCTGATTTGTTGTGGCCTTGTTGAAGCTTTTATTAGGGCAAAAATCATATAAACTGCCTTCATCTGATACTTTAGGGTAACAGAGAGCAAATAAAGCAACGAGAGTGGCTATTCCTACCATGGGAACAGCTCTTGGCGGGTAAGGCGTGCCGTGGGAAAAGCCTCGGTGCTGGTAATCCCGCGGTTCGGTTTCTGTCCTAGGAGGTGGTGACTGAAGTGACCTGAAACCCAGCAGACAGGGCTGTGTGAGCAGATAACCGTGACACAAAGACTAGGCAGGCTTTGAACCCGAGCACTCCGAACCCACCAGATGGATCCACGCTGTCCTAGCGCAGAGCGGACGTCGGGCAGATGATATTTGCTGCGAATCTTAATACACCACATAACCCTTTTCTGTTGAGGGCTGCGACAGCTTCACTTTGCTACTTTATACCAAAGATGGGGACCCAAAAGGACAAAACCCATCACCAGTGCAGGACAATAAACACCACGGTAACAATTAAGTTCTCTGCCCCCTCAATTTAAGATGAGTTTATCTCTTCTGTCATTGCCCAGGGCAAGCGACATGCATCACGTGATGCAGGGGCCTTTGCCCCACATCCCGCGTCTGGAACGTCCTCCGTACTTTGGCGCTGGCTTGTGTAAACAAATGCCCACGGACTACTCCAAAAGGGCAGAGGAGAAGGTAAAAAGGAGAACGTGCTTACGAATGGCAGCGTGACATTAATCTTCTGTAGCATCGCTTCAGCCTGTCTCTCTTTGCAAATGCCACAGCAGCAGCAACAAGGAGTGGGAGGACCAGGAAAAAAAACACCAGCAGCCCATCTCTCAGTGAAGTGTCTTTGATGGGGACAAAAGGATGGAGAAGAAAACAAGTATTACTTGAGTCATTGTGGCAGCGAGTATTTGGTAGGATTGGTTCTACAACAAGCTTCCATTTTTCAGAGAACAAAAACCCTAAAGAATCAAGTCAGAGTGGGGGATATGTGCCCAAAGACATTGTTTTCTGATTATCTTTTCACAGGGGTCGGCTGGTCACAGATGAAAGGCCTGTACGCGCCACAATACCCTGGGCTAGAACAGCACATTGAATCACGGGATCAATACCTAGTTATTCTTCCCCTACATTCCTGTGAAGATCTTATGAGCAAAACAAAGCGGAAAACAGAGCTTCTGCCTGTGGGACTGATCCTAAGTCTTCCTCTTCTCCTACCGTTGTTTGCTGTAGGCAAAGAACTCGGTTTCTTAACACTCCCTATATTTTCAGATGCAGCAAATTTCTCCATCGCAGGCTGCACAGAAAAAGCCTTTCCCTTTTTTTGTCTGATGATTTTGATGCTGTCTGTCCAAGTACAGAGATACGTCATCCTGCCATGTAAATCACTCACCCGGTACCTGTCCTGGGGGGAAAAAAACTACACGAAAAAACCCCACTAGATTCCCTCCCCAACCCATCTTTTCCTTCCACACACACACACAAAAGTACACCAAAGTCTGTGAACAAGAGAGTGACCCAAGGTGGCAGAGATCACCTGAAGGCTCTTAAACCAGCCCTGTTTTAGAGATCCCCAGCATCCCGAAAGAGAGAAGTGCCAGCACCTCGCGCCCAAACCCTTCTGTTTGCCGACAGACCCCGGCGCAGAGGCAACCACCAGCCCTCCCGCCACCCCAAGTCAACTGCTTCTGAGCAATCGGGCCCCCCGCACCCAGCACACCCTTCCGAGACACATCCCAGCTCCCGAGCTGCCCCACAGCTACTTGCCATTATACGGGGGGCCGCTGTCCACACTCCCCCCGTAGCCCTTGGTATCGCAGTGTGGAGGGGCCCAGCCGGCTTCGCAGTGACAGTTCCTGTTGTTGTTGCACACCTGTACTCAAACAACAACCGCCACAGTCAGGTCTGCTTACTAACTTCAGTTTCCCAACACTCAAAAGCAGCACGTGGAGGATCCACGACCGTCTGTCCCGTCCCTTCCACACCACCCGGCCTGGAGACCTTGAACCAGTAACTGCCATGGCAACTCAAAGTTTCCTTGGCCAGGCCTCTCAGGGTTTCACGTGACTGAGCAAGGACAGCATTGCTCAGGATGAGCTTCCAAGCGTTCGCTATCCCAGCGGTCTAAAGAGCACGCCTTTTCCTTGCTGGTTTGTGGTTTTTTGGTTGGTTCGTTGGTTTGGTTTCTTTTTTTTTTTTTGAGAGAGATTCAGAGTTTTAAATTTAAATTTAATTAGTAATAGTGGAACTGGGAATTCTTCTCGCCTGGCAAAAAAAATAACATCCTCGGGGCTTTGGTCAAATATTTTTTGGATACTATTACAGGCTCCCTTGCCCAGAGACATTTTATAGAGAGTTCTGCAGTTAAACAAAACAGAAAAATGAAGTTACCATTCACCATTTTAAAACGTGCTCAACTTACATAACCTCGGTCCAATTTTTGCTGACTGTTAAAGGCACTTTTCTCATTAACAGCACCAAAAAGCAGCTTTTTTACAGCAAAACACGTCCTCAGGAACCCCACGGAATTTTACTAATCCCCGACCCTAGCGTTATGATTACTTTATTCCAGATTAGTTACAACCTTGAACAGAGAAGGGCAAAAGAACTCCTTGGTGCAGAGAAGACCAGCGCAGAGACACCACCGGTTAAGCACAATTACTGTGTACCTGGCTCAGACTCGGGATTACAAAAGCCTGGTTAGGTGTTTGCACGGTCTTTGGCTCTAAAAATCTCACGTTCTCATAACAAAGACGTCAGAGGACCCCGCGTAGAAATACTCCAGTCACGCCGAAACTTACAGCCCTGGTGCCGATTGCCCGCGGACTGCGAGTAGGAGCGCAGGCTCCTGCTCTACTCACCCCGTGCCCGTGGCACTTCACCTCCACGTCACAGTCGTAATTCAGAACCGAGGCGTTGACGCACTGGAAGTGTCTGCAGATCTGGGGGACCGGGAGACACGCAAATGGAGCAGGAAGGCATTTCAGTGACAGACCCCTCCCTTCCCCTCCCGCCCGCTCCGCGGCCACTCTGCGCTCGCTGACCACAGCGCGAGGCTCACGCTCTGCGGGATCAACCCCGACTGTCCTGCAAAAGGCTTCTCAGCACGGGGGCTGAACTGTCGCTGGCGTCTTTTGCTGCCACGCTGAACACGCGGGAACAACAATTAAGCTGTGCCCAGTAAGGCTGTGGGGAATGCCCATTCCTCTGCTGGGGCTAAGCATCCAGGCTTTTTAGTGTAGTTGGATTTTAACTGGAAGTTGTTTTAAAGGCATTTGTGTGCGTCTAGTTCTTCCTGCTCGTTGACAGAGCAAAGATTCTGGCTCTCAACAAGCTTAATTTCTTTCGCTTCATCTAGAAATGAAAGGCACCCTCCCCTGTTTTCTGCCCGTGAGCTGCAGTACTGGGCAGCGTGGGGAGCCGACGGAGTCGCTCAGTTCTGCATTAACAGGCACCTAAACAATAATGGCATAACTCTCCTGAAACAATGCAGCTGAGAATCTTATTCACATGAATCCCCTGAATTATTACTGTAAGAAATCACTACTTCATTGTTAATTACCTTTCCAGTACCACATTTGGTGCCTTCATTCACCATTCCTGGGTCTGGGACATCAGAGCCTAGCTGGAAATCCACACCCCAGCATGTGGTGTTTTTAATGGGAGTCTGGATAATCGCAGGCTTAATTCCAAAGACAGGCATGGTTTTCACATTTTCACACTGCAGCTTCCCACACATGGCATTCCTACAACATCAACACATCAATGCTGTAGTGACACTTGAATTTCTTCTGAGGAAAAGCCCATCACTCATTTGATAGGTCCTTTCAAACAAAACGGAGCTGGGCTTCATTTCAGGGCTGCAGGAGTACGGCCCTACCCCCTTCTTTCTGCAGGCTGCTGGGATCTTTACATTAAACAAAACATCACCGTTTGCTACTCGTTTTTCAGTTCTTACCTTTGGGTAAGAACAACCCACGCTGGGAGATGTGGGGCACACTCTTCCCTGCCGCAGCCCTGCCTCTGAACGCCGGACGCACGGGTCACCCCCGGCGCGGGCCCGAAAGCTTCGAACCCCACTACGGAGGGGTGACCTGAACATTCAGGCTCATTTCAACTCTCACGTGCAAGAGGTAAAACCAGAGAATCTACAACAAAAAAGTCAACGAACCTCACAACTGCCTACGTGTGGGGCTCGAAGCGCTAACAACAGCTTCAGAAATGGGGACAAAAGAGGCCTCTTCTGCCCTGCGGCTCCAGAGCAACGCGCACGTGTCAGTAAGGTCAGGTTATGGGATAACGCGTCTCTCCCCGGGGAACCCGCTAAAACCCCCCAAACTAATGCTACAGCACCCGGACAGGCATCCTCAGGGACACGCTCAGGAACTTTGACGCTCTGGGCTCAACTCACCAGCTGGAACATTTCTTGTAGTCGTGGCCGTGGAAGCCACAGTTGCCAAATCTGTCACCCTTGGAATTCACTTCAGCAAAACAAATGTTGGGAGCTGCTTTGGCTTCTGCAAACAACAGCCCAGACGGAGGAACCAAGTTAAACAGGGACAGAAACATCTTGCATCATCACATCTCCCTCACCCAGAGCAATTACCCTGCTACACCTTGCACTTTTTGTGCAGCCCAGAGAGCTTAAGAACTCAATCAAAACAACGAAGAGGTGGAAAGTGTCAGCACTACAGGCTTCCAACTTTCGAAAGAGAGGAAGAAAAATAGCCCCTTAACACTGAGTCAATGATACCATTTGATATTTCCTCATGGCTTTGCTACAGCCCTCTACACCAGAAGCCCCACTGTAACAGGAATAATCGGTGCAAGAAAATTCCCACTTGAATCCCCAGCACAGCATTAAACCGAACAAGAGAAGAATGTGTGAAGGCTAAGCCGCAAATACCACCATTTCAAATCCTCTGCCAAAGCTGGTCTTTGCTACAGGCGAAAAAAAAAAAAAAGTAAATACTTTTAAAAGCCCCTTGGCGTATTCTTTTAGCTACGTCTCCTAGAAAGCGTGTTCACACCACTCTCCCTTACTCGAGCCAAAGATATCCTGGCACTGCGCATCGTAGTACTGGCAGACGCCGTTGTAGCAATAGGCCTCCTCGTTGTGGCACGGGTGGCCGTTCTGAACGGTAAAGTCCGGCTGGCAGAACTGGGACGTGCCATTGCAGTACTCGGGAAGGTCACACTCGTTGTTACTCGCCCGACACTCGGTTCCTTCGGGAAGGAGCTAAAGGGAGAACGGAGGAGGAAACTGCATCAGCAAATAGAAACCTGATGGTGGAGACAAACTCTGCACCCGCCCCACAACGTGCCCCAACAACAAGGGCACTGGTCTGAAGCCCTGGGTGGGCGCCGTGCACACGCAGGACGATTCCCGCTCGCAGATGCGCTGTCTGGGCCAACCTTTTCTCAACCACTGGAGAGCATTTCCAAATAATACGAGTGGGTCTCTCACCCGGCAGTTTTTACAGCAGTCGCCATAAGCACACTCGGCACCGGCTCGGAGTCGGCAAGTCCCCGGCTCACAGCAAGGATCACTCTCACATTCCTGAAAGCAGAAGTGCTGTGAACGTCAGGACATCGCACCCTCCGCCACACGCGGTCCACCCCCCAGCCAGGGGCACGCCAGGCTGTCCTGGCAGCACCTGTAAAACACACGAGCTGCGAACCTTCGGTGAACCACAGTCACACTCCTCCCCAGCATCCACCAGCTTGTTCCCACAGTACGGGACGCTGTAGGTTTCATCGGGCTTGGGAACGTTGAGGAGGCAGCTTCCACCTTTGTTGAGAGTCAGCTTCTCAAAGTCCTCCGCGCTGCAGCTGCTGAAGTTCCTCGATCCCCTGCAACAGAGGCCGTGAGCTTATCTTCCCACTCAGCCAACCCACAACAACTCCCTCGGTTTGTAGAACGAGGGTAACATTTGCTTTCACCCCGAGCTGCGAGCGAGATGCGACTCTTTGGCAGAGTACTTGGAAGATGAACGCGGCCCACAAGGACTAAGCGCCTGGGGGTGGGGAGTTCTGACCCTCAGAAAACGCCTTCCCTTTTTGCAGTTACTCACGATGCTCCAGAGCTCATAATGCAACTGCTTGCTCCGCAGTGACAGACGCGTTCATCGTCGTGGTTCATCCCCAGGTTATGGCCCAGCTCGTGAGCCATGATCGATGCAAACATCTGGATACTGATTCGCCCAAACTGCACGAGAGCAAACCAGAAGAAAATCAGTGGACGGCTTCTACTGAGAAAGTCAGTGTTTGCTTCCACGCCAAAGACGCTCCTGTCGTTGCGTCTCTACGTTAACGGGGTTCTCAGGCCGACTGCGCCTGCATTCCAACCGAGTGCAGGACATTTGCTTAGCAATGAGAGCCCTTAAACAAACATATCTGGGACGCTACCTAACCACCTCTCCTGTCCAGTGCAGCTGCAACCTTAACAGAAAAACTAGAGTTCTCCACATCAGACCAAATCTCCTTAAATATGCAAACTCCAATTCCAGTACTTCTGTCATTAGTCCAAGAAAACAAGACTGCTGGGACTGCCGGTTACCCCAGACCAGCAGTTTGGGTCCTTAACACTCTGTGACTGCGCAGAACGAGGGCAGTCAATCGGCACTGCTCTAGGAGTTCACAACTGGGCGGGTCAAGCAGCCACCAGAGGACAGATTTGAGAACACCCACGGCTCTCACAAACTTCTAAGGCAGGGTGGCTTAAAACACCAGCGGAGAAATCCTGTCTCCTTCTCCTGAGTGCTGCACGCTGAGGAGAGGGAAGGCTGAGCAGGGGATGCAGAAGAGTAAAGTTGTGATCCAGATACCGTGGAAGTGTCAGAAGCAATAGGACACCACATAAAAGCCTCCACTAAGCTCCTTCAGCTTTCTTAGCAAAGATTCTGCGCTTCCAGAGTGCAAGCCTCTCATCTTGATCACATTCATATCACTGAAGGTATCTCACCACGTTAATGCCTCCTGCATGGCTCTTGGAGCACACTGTTCCAACATAGGCCATTCCAGCTGTGCCACCAAACCCCTTCTTCCTACAGTCACGGGGAGGAAAGGAAAGGCCATCAACTGATGGTACAGACACACAGTACTGCCAACAGCACAGCCCATCCCTATCAAAGCTCAAACCACGTAAGCAGCTTCTAGATAACTGCAGAAACACTTTTTTCTCCATTCAAAGGCAATTCCCTGCACCAGGTTTAGGATCATTTGCCAGTGAAAAAAGCCCTAGATTACAAGTCTGGCTGGTGTACAACCTGACACAGGGTTATCTGAATGGAAGCTTCAAACAATACGACATCGCAGGGCATGTGAGACAAGAATAATAATAATAACAATAATAATAATAATAATAATAATAAGTGTTATTTAGCAATATACCCGTCAGAGAGGACACCAAATTCAAGGACCACAGAAACCTTAAAAATATTCAAGTTGACTTGGAGTGCTTTTCACAAGTACAAAACCCACAGCAGATTGCACTGAGCTCTGCTGAAATAGAGCAGCTGTGTTTGACACTAGAGCACGGCTGAGCAGACAGGAACAGGATAAGCTTCTTAAAAGACAAAAGGGAGGGAAGCACAACTCACAGAACAAACTGGGCACTGTCATGTCTCCGGCGCAAAACGAGATTCTTCTCTCTCCACTGTACAAAATTTGCCAGCACGTCACCGGCACCTCCGTCCGTGCTGATCATGTTTTCATACTTCCAGATCTCTAGACCAACCAGCACAATGCGGATGTTCAACATGATGTACATCTGGGGAGGGGGAGGAAAAAAAAAAAAAAGGAAGAAATACTTCTAAAGATGTTCATGTAGAACAAGTGGTCTGGTGTTACGTATCTGCCTTTGCTGTTTGGGTTTGTTGTTGGTTTCTTTTTCAAAAGTCAGCGCACCATTCAAGTGACCAGAATGTATTTTCTCCCTGCCATTCAGACTTTCACTAGCTACAGGATCAACGAGAAAATCCAAACCAGAAAAGTCTCAATCCTGACCAACGTGCAGCCCTGCTCCTCTGGCACTCCTCCAGCACGACGCTCGGGCACGACTCCCAGTTCTATCGCTCAGCAACGTGACGGCCGAGGACCAGGTTGAGCTCCTGGCCTGACCAAAACCTTTATTTCGGTCTCACCCACATGGTGACGTGGGAGACTCCAAGGAGCAGCTCAGAGCAGTGAGCAGAGCTGCAGGGTGCTGCGCACAGCGCAGCGGAGCATCAGCTTACGCTGTCGAGGAAGTTCGCCAGCTGCACCATGTGCTCTCGTACTGCTGTTTCGCTCTTCCCAAAGTCTTCAAACTGCAAGACAAAGGAACTTAGTCATGAGGAGATAAAGGCAAGAGCTAGAAAAAGGAACAAAACATTTTTAAGACTAGTAATGTGAAAAGCATTTTTGCCTGGCTCCAAATCTCCCGTCAAGACGACGCTAAGCAAGACAGCAGCATCTTAACCGCTATCGCTCAGCGCTCAAGAGCAAACAGCAAAGGCAGCTCTTGTCACATGTTTTCCTGACATTACTCAACTCCTTGTCGATAGGAACTCCCCATGTCTGATCGTTTACTCTTTTCCTGAGGAGCTCTGCACAGAACGTGTTTATTCAGGTTTAGGGTGGCGTCTTTGCATAACCTTGGCTAAAGTGTCGGTGTCTTTCAACGATCCGATCCACCCGGGAGTAACGAAGGCTGAGGGCTTTTCAAGCCACCTCCTGGGGAGAAGGAAGGGAAAGCCACACACAATCCCTACCTTTTCTTTATCCACAACGATGAACAGCTCCACATATCTTGTTTGATGTAGGACTGCTCTCTTTCTCTGTGAGGGAAAAAAAACCCAAAACTTTAGATAGCTTCCATTTTATTAACTGAAGTGTAAACAACAAAAACCCCACATGACACTGTCCTATTTCACTCGATACAACTGTTGGTTTGAGAGACACACCCAGAGCACACCGTGCCAAGACAAAAACAAGACAAAACCCAGAAGTGTAATCCAATGCAGTGACGGTTTCTCGGTGTTCTACACTAAAATTTAGTTGCACAAAGACTTCCCGTGTCTCAAAAGCGTGGGACCTTTTTACTTTTCGCACAGTTTTCTCCAGAAGAGAGAATACACTTGTATAAAAGAGCAGAAAGATACTAACAAGCAAATGCCAACAACTTTGAAGTGAAACACAATGATTTTCGTGCTCCTGCTTTGCTCCTGTACAACCGGTCTCTAAACGACAAGGGCGACCTTCACACCAAGCTGATATTTTGATGGTTAGGACAACGAAATGAACACCACAATCTTCTCCTGGTTGCTGATGCAATAATCTCTTGATGAGCCTCTCCAGTGAGGGGCTGCTCCGCTGTTCCTGCCCTTAAAAGCCCCCAAAAGCTGTGCCCATGAATACTCTAAACTCTCCGCTCGCTCTCGCCGCTGTGTGCGGAAGGGAACTGCAACTGCTTTGTTGAAGCAACTGAGTTTTCCAGCAGTGCAGAAAGGCCTCTAAATCAGAAACCTTCAGGTATGTGTTAAACCCCGGGAAATCCGATAAGCTGCTTCCACGTTCTCAGCTGAACCCTCACAAACGCATTACAGGGGACTGTGGAGAAAGAGCGGAGTACTTACTCGCAGCAGCTGAGTCATACTGGGATGGTGATTTTCCTCCGTATGTTCCTTTCCACCGTCTTCGGCGGTTACTCCACACATCGTGGGCTCCCTCTTCACGTTATCCAACCGATACAAAATGTGTTTAGAGCCAGAAGAGGCATCCGTGGGCTCAATTCCATAGGTGATGTTCCCTATTGTCACCAAGCCCCTAGAACATGGCAGCGTGCGAGAGATTCTCCCATGAAGCACAGAGGATAGTTACCCAGATTCTTACAGTAAAACAAAGGAGCAGTTATTCTTCGGTAACGAAAGGCGTGTCTGTATCTCAGCCCTTGCAAGGCAGCACGCTCCATTTCAGGCTGGAAAGCAGCCTTGGATTGGACAGGGCCTTTGCAAACACAGCAAATCTTTCTGGAAGAGTCTGCAGAGCCCAAGAAATTAAGTCCCAGGCTTTAGGCAGAAATACTTTAATTACTGTTGCCACCTTGGTGTCCGACATGGCACTAAAAACAAAACCAACATCCCAAAAGATATGGAAATTAGCCCAATGCAGGAAAAAAAAATTTCCAATCCAATTCAAAGCACGTAAAATTTAGAGCCAATTTTGCAAGATTTGCAGACTAACGGCCATTTTTACACCAGGTACAGTTCTTTGTGGCGACCACCTCTGCAAGTTAGAAAACAAGCAAAAAAAATTGCGTCGAAGAACAACTTCCCGTATTTTGATAACAAACTGCGACTTATTTAATGGAATTTCAAATATCTGCTCTGTGATCTATCAAAGATCCCACAGAGAGACCGCACAAAGGCGGACACCGCTGCAGCTTGGCCCCAGAGAATGAATCCCCGCCCGGATGAGCAGTAGCTAAAAACAGAGCAAGAATTCTGTTTCAGGTTCAGTGAGCCGCCAGACTCACGTGACAACGGGGACACAAAAGACGAGTTGTGCTACCTGAGCCCCGAGCAAGTGCTGACAGCAACCACAGAATCCAGGCTCCCCTCCACGTACCCCTGGTAGTGGCAGTGATCCTACACGGGAAAACAAGGGCGCGTTACACACACGTTCCAGACGAGTCTGCACACCCAGCGTGATCTCTGACCACGTAACTGCTACGCCTGCCCCTGAGCAGCACTTACAGCTAGAGAATCACAGGATGGTTTGGGTTGGCAGAGCCCTTTCAGAGCACAGAGTCCAACTGTGACCCCAGCGCTGCCAGGGCACCACTGACCCATGGCCCTCAGCACCACAGCTCCACGGGGGCTTGGAAACCCCTCCCAGGGATCACGGGGACTCCACCCCTGCCCTGGGCAGCCTGGC
>JAAGNO010025235.1:14619-27402 GCA_033439905.1 Ceryle rudis
GGGGTGGGGGGCTCGAGCTCGGTCTCCCCCGCGCCTCGGGCTCCCTAACGCCGCTCACGGGAACGCTCTGGGCCGATGGACCCGGCGCTGGGCAGCGTTTCCCGGCGCTGCCGCTGCCCCAGTGGAGCCGTGAGCGGAGAAGGAGCCCCCCGGGCTCCGGCCTCCCCCCCCCGACCCCGCTTCATCCATTTGCAACAGCGACTTTCTGAGCTGTGTTTGGTTGGTTGGTTGGGTTGGGGTTTTTTTTTTCTTTTTTTTTTGTATTACTTTTCTAGAAAACAGCTCCCTCCTGGACCCCTCTGCCTTGTTCCCTCTCCAGACGCAGAGCCGAGCTCTCCCAACGATGCGCTAATTAGAAACTAATTGGCTCAGCCCCACTCGGAGCTTTATTCAAAGCTTCTACCCTCCAGGTCTTGCAAACGCTGTAAAAGCCCCAACCCCATCCCCCCGGTACCAGTCTCCAATTAAAAATACTCCCCCTGCCCCCCCAACCCTGTTTGGTTTGGTTTTTAATGGTTTTAAATTTTACCCCCACCCAGCGCGGCCCCTGCCCAGGAGCCGACACCCTAAACCACGGCCACTGATTAGTTTGATTTGGATTTTTTCTCTTTTTCTTTTTTTTTTGGGGGGGTTGTTGTTTGTTTTTCCTTTTTTGTTTGTTTGTTTTGGGTTTTTTTTTTGATATTTAAGTTCTATTTGAATCCAACGCTTAGTGTTTACCCCTCGGCGCAGCTGTAGGGTCGTAGTTTGGGTTCAGGGGATGGAGAAGGAACGGTGCCCTGCCGGAGAGATCGCACGCGCCGCACGGGGAGAGCTATAGGATGATACAAGGCTTTTTGTCCTTAAAAGGATTCTCTGACGCGGGGACTCCAACCAGCAGCGGGTCGTTCCTGGCATGTTGCTCGCAGTAATTCATGAGCTCGGAAGATGCTTTCGAGACCTAAACGTTGTGAGAAAGCAGAAGGTCAGGAGAACGCGGAGGTGAAGGCGCAGAGCTCAGCGGCTTCCCGGGGAACCTGTGCTTGGAGGAGGAGGAGCAAGCAGGGTGAGGCTCCTCTGAGCTCCGTGGGGAGGAAGAGACCCAGCTGTGGCTCAGCTTGTCGCAACAGAAACTTAAGGAGACGAAGACAAATGAAAAGGGGAAATGGACATGGAAAAAAATCTGTAAGGTCTGACATAGAATCAGGGAGTCATTTTGGTTGGAAGAGACCTTTGAGCTGATGGAGTCCAACTGCCCCCCAGCACTGCCAGGGCCCCACTGACCCCTGGCCCTCAGCACCACAGCTCCACGGGGGGCTTGGAAACCCCTCCAGGGGTCACGGGGACTCCCCCCCTGCCCTGGGCAGCCTGGGCCAGGCCTGGAGGGGATGGAAGAAATTGTTCCTCAGCTCCAACCTCAGCCTCCCCTGGGGCAGCTGGAGGACAGTTCCCTTCACTTGTCCCTTGGGAGCAGAGCCCGACCCCCCCTGGCTGCACCCTCCTGTCAGGAGCTGGCAGAGCCAGAAGGGCTCCCCTGAGCCTCCTTCTCTCCAGGCTCCACCAGCCCAGGGCCCCTCAGACGCTCCTCACCACACTCCTGCTCCAGCCCCTTCCCCAGCTCCGTTACCCTTCTTTGGACATAAAATGCTTTAAGTTAAAATCTACCCCATGCCTTTTATCTACAGTCTCTAACTTCAAACATGACTCTAAAGCTACCACAACATAACAACATTTCCTTCATTAACATACATCTGAAATTTTCCTCACCTACCTTAGTGCCTCAAGGACTAAAGTTGGATACGATGATCCCAAGGGTCTTTTCCAACCTAAATGATTCTGTGACTCGTTTATATGAAGCTAATCAAGATGCCAGGGGCATGGGACTCCAGCTGGATCCCCAACTCCCTATCCTGGGAAGCAGATGCTCTTCACAGCCCAACGGGGCCAGCAGTTCATTACCCGTTCCAGTTTAAAATCCCACTCTCCTGCTCCACTTGAGTCTGGGTTCAGAGCTGGTGCTGCCAACATGTTACCAATTCCAGGCAAGCAGGGCTCAGAAGCATCATCTAGCAACTGGATTTCTTGACTTGATCGTAAGCCACCCTGCTCTTGAGTTCTCTCCTCCACCCTGCCTCAGATATTTCCAGGCCAGCCTCCCCCCTGCTGACTTGGGCCAAATCACCACTTAGTCATCTAGAAAAAAGCCCTGCAGAATGTTTGACTGCCCGTAACCTCCCTCCAGCAAGGAGAGGGCCAACGCTTGCTGTCCTCACCACCAGCCACTGGCTGACGGGACTTTTCGGTTGTGCAGCACATCCCTCATCAGCCCTGACAAGAGAATTCTTCCCTTTTGTCCTCTGTACATACACGTTTTGGAAACCAGACAAGGGGGTCTGGACCCCGCCTAGTTCCGTGCCGTGCGCTCTGGTCCCCGTGAGGCTGGTGTCCCTTAAGAAAATACAGGTCTGTGACGAGCTCCAGGCTGGAGCCTCAGCCCAAATCAAGGCTCCTCCTGCGCAGGGTCAGAAGGCAGCCCAGCGAAAAACCACAACTGCTGTTTTGTAGCCCATGACTCCCTGATCCTGTAGATGCTCGAGTGTTCACGTCACCTTAAAAAGTATAAAAAGAAAGAAATCCTACCTGGACATCTGGATGCTCAGATTGCAACTTCCCCTCCCTGTTATAGGTATAAACTGTGAAATCTTTGGGCAGCAGTTCTCTGCATGGAAAGGGGAGAAGGAACACAGGAGGAGTTTCGTGAACCGACTGTGACACAACATCAGGGCAGTCAGGGGATCCTAATCAAAAGCGTCACAGACACATCAACTGCGATGAAATACGGGAACATTCAAAGGCAACCCGCCCCCTAATTAACAAAAATTGTGCATTTCCTCAGCAAAACCCAGGATATCAGAAGGGTAGAACTGTGAATGGAATCCAATGAACCACCTCAACCCGGGGTAAGTAAAACAAGCACCAAACCCCATTAGGCTCTGCTGAAAGTTTGCTTTTGTGAAGGAGGAAAAAATCAATAAATCACATCGCTCGTTCTGCTGGGTACCACTTCCCTTCCCCAGCTGTGGAAGGAAGTGCACTGGGAAAGTCTCCCACGACTCAGCCTGCTGACCATACTGTACATCCCTCCATGCAGCAGAGCCAAATTCCCATGTTTCGGAGGGTCAGGGGCTTGGCAAGCGGCAGCTGGAGCTCCTCAGGGGCTTGTACAGTTAAATAGTTTTGTCTCTTTTGTCTATTTTGAGAGGGGTTTTAAGAAGCAATAGCCTGATAAATGATAACTTGCTGTTGCTGCAAGTAGCCCCTTAAAGATTAAACTCAAGGCAGACAACATCTATATTTTAAGTTATGGGTGTTAAGGCCTTGGATATAAAGTCAGTTTCCTCCTTTATTAGCGTTCTCCTGCTACTGAGACAGGAAAAAAAAGTGCCCTGAAACAATAAACAACACCCAGAAGAAAGTGAAAATATTTACTTGAAATATAGTTCGGATTGTTTATTTTTAGATGTAAGTGGAGAGAGTTATTTCAGCAACTCCTCAGATCCCCTTTGAGCAAACTCTGCTTCCTTCGCTGACCGGGATCACCAGGGCTGCGGGAGTTCAACAAAATCTCTGGCTGATGGCCAAGACCGTGTGACTTCAACCCACTTCCACGTCCTTCTCTGCACATTTTGCAGAGCCAGCGAGGAACTGCACCTCTCAGAACCTCAGGAATCGGAACTCTCCTGCCACCTGCCAGCTCCTTATTTGGACACGACCGACGGAACTTAATCACCTAAAGAAATCCATCACTTACTTGTTCTTTTGTAGATGAAGCGTGTATTCTTTTCCCTCTATCTCAATAGCATAGGACACCTGGTCCTGAATGTAAAAAAAAAAAACAAGAGAGTTGCATTTTACGTTCATGAATAAAACACTCTTTGAAAGCAGCAGAAGTTGGCTCTGCGAGCTCCGTTGCTGCTCCGAGCGGAGCGGTCAAAGCGCTGCTGTCACCGCCGGAACGCGGGACCGGTCTGTACTGCTGGCTTCTTTAGATCCAGCTGGAGATCTAAAGCTGAACCCCGTGAGACTTGGCCATCAGATGCTGGCCACTGCCATCAGGGCTTGCTCTGGTTCCCCGCCATCCAGGGGACGAGTGACTGCCATGTCCGCACATGGAAACTGCCAGATTCTGAGCTAATAAACTCTCTTTCTTCAGTCTTGCGGGTTGCACCAGACCAGGAACAACCACGTTGTGAGCGAGCCTGAGACTTATTTTATAATTGTCCCTCCCTCCGGAACCTGGCACCCCTTCCTGAGTGACTGGGGAAAGGTCACATGAAGGAAGCACTTTCAAAATAGCTCTGTGGTTTTCTTATTCCTTGTTTGTAAGACTTCCACAGAAAAACTCTTAGTTACAGCTGGAAAAGCACAATACAGTTTTATCACTCAACATTCTCAGTGAGCCAGAACCTCCCCGACCCCACGATAGCCACACACAGCAACCTGGGCCCCTACAAACCCAGTGGATAAGCTGAATCACCTGAGCACTCCATGAAATACCCCAGCAGGGGCACGAGCCAGCGGCTGCGATAAACTGCAAGGCTTTGCTGGCTGCATTCAATTCTGCCAGCGTTCGAAAGATTCGGGACAGGGGTTTGTTTGCTGCTAGATGAGTCCCACGGCGTTCTGTGACAATTCCAGGTCAGTTTTGGGGGACCTCGTTAGAAAGCAGACATTAACTGGAGGCATTTTTAAGAGTGCCCAGTACCTGCACCGAGGAGACACTGGAGGCTTCTCGCCGTTCTCTTCCTAACCTCTGCGGGATTACAACTTCATAGGAAGACAACAGAGAAACCTGCTGGAAACCTAGAAAGCAGAACAGAAACACCGGCTAAAGAAACATTGGCTAAAGAAAGAGTAACCAGAAGGAGAAAGCACAAGGAAGAAAACGCCGTTTCAGGAAAAGCCCCTTCAGTAAGAAGGGGACTGCGATTCCCGTTTAGGTCTCCAGCTTTCCACTGGCTGCTCAGTGAAGGTCTGCAGCACTGCACGAGGCAGATGCCTCTGCCCCTGGCCGGGCACCGCTGCTTACCAGGCTCTCACAAGCCCTGCTTTGAAGGAACGCCGCCGCAGCACGCTGCCAAGGCACCAGGTGCCTTCAGAGATCTGTAGCCCAGCGAGAAAAAGCCAAAGGCCCTGAGGCAGACAGGAGAGCACGGAGCAAAGCTCAGAGCAAAGCAGGCCTGCATTGCCTTGGGGAGGGCCAGGGAAAGCAACACGCACACAGCTGAGAAGACACCGAATTTTCCAAGGTTTGAAATCGAAAGCTTCGCATTCCAGTTACTGTCTTACAAGTATCTCACACACACCACCTTCCACCAGCAGGAATCAGAGCGCTTCTCAAAGCGGGTCAGCACAGAACGTGTTCAAGGACACGCAGACAGAGTCAAAGCAGGCGTCCCGCGCTGCAAAGCTGCAGATCCACCCCAGCTCAGCCCCGCGGCCTCTCCAGCGTAGCTCCCAGGGGCTTCAGCAGATCCTGCGCTTCCCAACGGCACAGCCCAGCAGAGCTCAGCCCCACACCCTCGCCCTGCGTCGTGGCCAAACCTCTGACACAAGGCTGCTGCTGCTCATTATGTTCTTAGAGAGCTCTTAAGGACCTTATAAAAACAAGTGAGGTGAAACAAAGCGGCCTTTTGCAGATCACTTTATAAATGATTTGCATATGCAACATCAGACAGATCCCCCGAACCAAACAAAAGCCTACAGTCCAAGTTTCCTTTATAAGGCACCGGTTTTTGCCAGTAACTGTTCTACATCCACTGTGTAAACAATAAATCTCACATGTACGTTACTGTTCCCATCAACAGCCGCCGTGCCTGGCTCGGGAGCTGCTCCCCCGGGAAGCGGGAGCGTGGTCGCCCAGGACTGCAGGATTAAGAGCCACAGTTTAACTAGCTCATGGCAACGGAATCGGTGAGCTCATCAGAGAAGCGTGGGCTTCCCGACCTGGAGGCAGGGGGAAGGGAAGAGTTATCCTCCTTGTCACCACGTGTCTCCAGAAATAATCGCCAAATCTGGGGGGTGCTGAGGGGGAAGGGGGGTGCTAGTTTTCCAGAAAACTCTCAGAGTGGGATCAAGATGCTGCATTCATTTAAAACCCACCAGGACTCAGAGTGCAGCTCTGAAGGTGGCTGTGGCAGCGGGAGGCACTGGGTGCTGGAGGCCTCAGCAGGAGTCCAGCTCCATCGATGCGAAACAGGCAGGAGCCCCCCCACAGGCATTAAATACCAGGGGTTCCCCAAGAGCACCCCTGAGCCAGCACCTCCCAGCTGCAGTGACATTTGCAGCCTCTCTCCCTGGCCCGGGACAAGCTGCCGCAACCTCAACACTACAAACATCACCTTGGGTCAGCATTTCAAACGGGCGTCCCGGGAAGCGACAGCCCGAGGGAAAAGCAGGTCCAGTCCTGTGCTCTTCCCACCGATACCCCCAGAAAGCAGTTTGGTCACTTTCGGCTTCCCCCCCGTTACAGCACGGAATGAGCTTCCTGACAATAACCCTTATGTTCACAGGCTACAGAAAGCACAGTGTCGAGATCTCCTCGGCCCAAAAGCAGGGGAGGGATGGGCTGCTTCCTCCTCTGGGATGAGCCACCGATGGCCCTACCCCAGCAAATCGCCTCTCTGTCATTTCCAAGCACGCATTTCACCCGTGTCCAGCCCTGAGCTCTTGCCCGTCCCTGCCCTGCACTTGTTACTTCCCCGCTGCTCTCCAGAAGTGTCTTTATTACTGAGGGATGTGACACTGTGACACTTGGCCAGGGTTTGGGAGACTCTCTTAGGACACACGCTACAGACAGAGCGGGGACGGTTAATCTTTGCAGCGCTCAGAAAGCGCCGCGCTTCCCGAAAAGCAGCTTGGAAGCAGAACCCAGCAGAGTGAATCATCGCACGAGGCTAGCGAAGCTGGGAGGGATTTCTGGGAAGAGGTTTCCTCTTAGAGAAAGAGCACTAACAGAGAACTGTTTTCAACCCTCTGACACTTCTTCCCCAACCTTCTGCTCACCACCTCCGGTCTGGGAGGTGATTTCAGGTAAAAGGCCTTATTCTTCCCTTCATCGTGGGCACCGTCCCTCAGAGGAGGGTGCGTTTGTCTGGATTAACAAAGTGCTTCCTATCGTGACAAGCTAAATACCAGGGTAGGAAGGCACCACTCCGCTGTTTTCTAGTGGAACCAAAAGGAGGAAAGCCACCTTCACGTTAAAAGTTCAAACTTAATGCAAAGAGCTTTCCTTTTAACTTTCAGTTCCCTTTTATCTTCTGGCAAACACATCCTTTTTTCTCCCCATGCTTCAGTGCAGATTCAATTGACAACAAGCCTGCTGATGTGCAGCAGTTTCTTTTGGGGGATTCCCAGTGGGTCAGAAGGGCTCTGCCGTAGCCAAAAGCGCAGCACGGCCTGGCACTGGCACGGCCAGGACACAACCGCCCGTCCGGCAGCTATCGCCACGGGACTAGAAACTGAATCCCAGTGAAAGGGACAAGTGTAACGAAGCAGAAATTAGAACACGCAAGAGACAGCCCCGCTCCTCATCTTCCGCCTGCCTTCAAAGGCTGTTAGTAGGGGACAGGCCTTTTCCCTACGGAGAAACATAAATCTTGAGATACGTCCTTAATCCAGTTCCACACCGGCCACCTCAAGCCCCACCTCGCACCCAACGCTCCTTCCAGCGACTGGCACATTCAGACTGTATCTCATCCTGGGAAGAAAGACCTACCGAGTCTGACCTAATTAGCAGAAGGCAAAGTTCTAGCGAGGACAAGGCCGTTCGCAGCTCTCGCAGCGGTCCGGACAAACGCCGGGCCCCAGCAGGCTCGGAGAGCACTGCCAGATGCGTTCCTGCAGCCGCAGGGCATTAAGATGCCGCTCCAGTCAAGGTGGCTACTGGCCATGAGAACTCATCCGTATACTTCAGCAGAAACTAAAGGTGGTTTAATTCACAGCAATTAAGAAAAGACAGAGGAGCCAGCAAGGACCCAACGCAGATACTCAGCTCTTCTCCGCATAGGATGTTTGAAGATATTTATCTTCCCTTGTCCCATTTTTTGGTAGGTTTTTCTCCACGCCCTTTTGAGAAACTCCGCTGCAATGTGACAAGTACGGTTCTCAAGCGCAGCAGTTTACAATAAATTTTTCAATGACTTGCAGGACTTCTTGTACTCAGGTGCTTCCCGGCCACGGCTGCTGCCCGAGCTGCGCCGCGTCACCACTGAGACCACGCTTCTTATCGGCCGTTCCCGGGTGCAACGCTGGTGGAGATTGTATTGCCAAGGAGGAAAAAAACAACTGCATCTGCTATATTTATCTTGTCTCATTAAAGGCTGCCTCTAATTACCAAGCATCGGAGGCAACCAGGAAGATGTGAATCATCTTCCCCTCCCCGTCCCAAATCCACAGTAGGAATTTCGTGCACGTTCCACGGCGTGCGGGAGCTTGAAAGCCACGGAGACAGGTCGCAGCCGTTCCGCCTCGGCAGACGCTGAGGTAAGCTGTTCCTCTTCGCACCCCAACGGGCAAGAACCACATTCAGCAGGAGTCAGACTGCACCTCCCGACTCCACAAACCTCAGCACGCCTGGAGGTCACTGGTTGGGTTACAGAAACCCAGCACGCAGCCCACGCTGAACAGTCCACCCCAATCAACACCCTTCTTCCACTGTAACTCCTTCCCAAGTCTACTGAAGCGAGGTCAAAGATGAACTCTTCGACGGAAGCAAACAAAAAAAGGAAAGTTTATACTGTAGCCTAATACACAAAACAAGCTCCTCTCATAGAAACAAGCCCCTGGGCACAGGACCAGCTCAGTGAGAGCGGAGCAGAGCCGGGAGAACAATCAGCAGCACACAGGAGAGCGGCGCTGGTGACGCTCTCTTCGGATCGACCTCCAGCCACCCTGGAAACTTTTTGCCATTTTACTCCAAATGTAAAGGCTTGACCAAAACCCTCTTAAACCCAGAGCACCAGGTAGCAGCAATTACTTTTAATCTTCTGCTAGCACGTCTGAGCCAAAAGATGCACGTTGCTGAAGCATTAAATACACAACCTCATTAAGTTAATCATTATTATAATCGATTACAATTAATGGATGAGGTCATTCGTTCCATCCTTCAGCAGCAGGCTGCTCACGAGATGTGCCAACAGCTTCCCACAGCCATCTGGCCCATCCTCGGGTCCCGGGCTGGGACCTGCTGCACACAAAGAACCTCCAGCAGGCATCCCTGATGTCCACTCGGGCTGCCTTGCTGTGCTTTGAGCTGTATCCCCAGAAGAGGTCGGCAGTCACTCCCCTCCTGCCGGATATTTCTCTCATCATTCGGCTTGCCGAACCCTTTCTTTACGGAGCCCGGATCCTGTCCGACTGGAAGGTATCAACTGCAAACTCAACTGGGTCCCATTTTCAAAATGATAAAGGGCCTGGGCAAGCAGTATCTGTTCGAGGAGAAACCGGCTTACAAGTGTCCTTCCAGAACGAAGGCAACCACAGACGCCTCCTTCGGGGTATTTCTTCTGTCGATTACACACTAGGAAAGGCATTTGGAGGTGCAGTTGACCTTTCCGCTGAGATGACAGTTGTAGTAAGATTTACTCTTTGGATTACTGGAAGCAAAAATCTCCTTCACTTTCACTATGTAAATATTATCCAAGTCCACTGAAAACGTTTAGAGATTTACACAAAACACCAAGCTAACAAATCTTGGGCTAAAATTAGGACTGTTTCCTGTGAAGCCGGCCGGCTCAGCTCCTCCCACACCTCAAAGGCCAAAGAATGCTTTGGTGGGTGCTCCACCTCCACAGCACCCGGGAACATCTGGCCAGCTGTTCTCCCACAGGCCAGTCCTCCTTGAGACTTTTCCTTCCACCTACTCCCTCCCTTGCTCTAAATCTTCAGACCAAGCGGGTCTCCTTGTACCGCGGTGTCTTTTTAGAAGGTAGGAAAAGATGACCAACTATCATGGCAAGAGAAGCAAATTCATCTACTTGACTTATTGCTCACCTGGAATATTTGTTTAACATGAAAGCTGGCAAAAACGGGTAATGCAACGTCACTGGGAGTGCTGGGTGTTAATGAGGATACCGAGCTCTTCCACGGTGATATTTCCTAGAAAACTCTCCTCCTGCTCAAATCCTGCCCCGTGCTGGGTTTCCTGTCTAGACTCTGACTATTCCTTCAAAGCCACGCTAATTTGTCTGCAAGGCAACAGCCACTCCTGTCTCCCAAGGAGGACTATCCTCTGGTGCTGTCACGACAGCCTCTCCACCTTGGAACCTTCTCACAGGGAGAAACAGCAAAGCCACACCGTCCTCTGGCGCACGGTGATCAACGCCACCAGGACACCCTTCCCCTGGCGCCTCTGCCCCTCACCCACGACAGCCTCGCCCGCGCAGAGGAGCCCGCTGGCTTCCTCCGTGGCTCACGGCTGCGTGGATGTCAGCTCGCTGCGCGCAGGGGAGCTTCGCCGCGAGGCTTCTCGCTGGAGATGTCTCCGTCTTTATATCTGACCGCCAAAGGAAACCACGAAACGCAGAATTCAATCGCAGAACTCGGCAGAGTTGAGCAAATAAACCATTGGGTTTTTCTTTCTTTCTTTGTTAGCTTGAGAGATGAGAACGGCCGAGACATGTGAAAACTACAAAGTCACGTTCCAAGCTGCCTTTTTCTGTAAACGAAGCACTACAAGAGGCAACACGAGCTACAATGAAACTTCGTTCCTCGTTTTATTCTTCACGCAGAGGAAATAACCACAAAAAAAAAACAAACCCCAAACCTCTTTACTCTGCTGAATGATTGTCCCAGATTTGTTGAAATACGGGTGAGGCAGGGCTGTGTTTTTCACGAGCTGAACAAAGGAATTATCTTAAGCAAACACTGCATCTCCCCAGAAATTCAACCCAAAGTGTTCAGACACTTTCAGAATTCCTTTAAAAACTGGTAAAGCGCGGCTGGAACACCCTGGTGCGTACTGGGGAAGAGGTCAAGTAGCAAAACCCACAGTCCCTGGTTGTGGCCACGACAGAGGGTGTCTTTAGGAGTCTACGCAGCCAAACGACGAGGCCTCCTACGGACAAGAACAGGAGGGAAAAATCTACACTGTACCAACCCCTTCGGGCTACACTTCACTGCAGGATTGTGCTCACTCAGGAATTTTCGGTTAGTAGCTTCCGGTAACTCCCCATTTCTGCCGCACACCCCCGTTTACTGGGGAGAGTCCAAAGCACGTGCATCCCAACCCAAAAGCTGGAAGTTCCTGGATAAACTGAAACCGGGGACTTGTTTCTCCCGTCTCCTCCATGCTCAGCTGAGACAGCGGAGGTCCCTTTACTCTCATCACAGATTTGGAGTTCGCCAAGACTTCCAAAGTCAGATACATGCCCATCAGCGCCTCGGTGACCTGCGCTTCCTCCCACCCGCTGGTAGGGACTAAACTATCCCTCCTCAAAACACCACCCTGTCCACTGGAAGCACAACACAAGCATCCGGGCTCCCAGAGCTGTGCCACCGAAGGCTTCGCCAGGTTGCGACACGCTGGGCCCCCCTCCACCACAAGCCACCTTTCGCTGCTCGGCTTTCGTCCGGCGCACGGCTGGCAACCGGCAGCGACAACACGCCGAGAGAGGCGGGAGACTGGCGGCGGCAGCGTCCCTCGGGGCGGGATGCCCACCACAAGAGCACTGATTCTCAGCATGAAGCATCAACCTTAGTTTTAGGGACGATTCCTCAGTTAGGAAGCCCTGACTATAAAACTATCCATTAATGATAAACACACAAGTTGAATGTAGCACGTGAATCCCTCCGGGAGGAGAAAAACAACAACAGGGGAGGCATTTCTGCCCATGGCGTGTACAGAACATCAGAGTCAGCATCATAAAGCCCATTAACCGAATGGTTTCGATTCGCCCACAGCCCATACAGACAGCGCAGCGTCGACTCGTTAAAAGCCCACGAAGAGAGCGCAGTGTCCGCTCGATGCCGTGAGCGATGGCACTGCACCCGAGACCCTTCCCCAGCAGCCGGCCGGGCTCCTGCCCTGTGCCCTGGCTCCACCATGGCAAAGGCCACCCAAAGAGAGGGGCAGGACGCGGGTCCCTGCCTCGTGAAATGCACTGGAAATGATGCGGGTGTTGCGTGAACTCCAGAGAGAAACGCAACATCCTCTGGGCAGGGAAATGACACAGCTGTACCCAGGATCTGCTCACAGCGAAATTCCTGGGAGAGTGGGGAGCAAGCACGATTTACGGGCTCTCCTGCGGATTGTCACCTCCCTCCTCAGAGCCTGCAGAGCTGTGGGGAGCAAGAGTGCCCAGCCCGGCAGGGCCGCTGCCTTCCCCAGGCGCCCGCAAGCTCCAGCAGGTGTCGGGGGACCCCCGGCTCTCTGGCCGCCGTGGCCTCTCGCGTTCCGGGGCTCGGACGAAGGCCCTGCCGCCCTCTCGGCCCAGGAGCATTTTGGCAGAGCCGGCCCTGGCCAGGGCCCAGGCGGTGTCACCACCCGCAGCACCCCCCACCCGCTCACTCCTTCGGACACCAGCGACCCCCCGGGTATCAGCGGGACCCCGCTGCCCGCAGAGACCCCCGCACCGGGCGGCAGACGGAGATTCCCGGGGAAAGGGACCGGGGCGGGGCCACAGGGGTGAGGGGGTGGAACATCTCCCGGCTGAGGAGAGGCTGAGGGAGCTGGGGCTCTTTACCTTGGAGGAGAGGAGACTGAGGGGCGACCTCATTCATGTTTGTAAAGATGTAAAGGGCGAG
>JAAGNO010025236.1:0-11558 GCA_033439905.1 Ceryle rudis
ACAAATATATATATTATATATATATATAATTTATCGTGAACACTGACAACTTGGTGTGGTGTTTCATGTGTGAGGGAGAACTGGTCTAAAGTATGTAAGGGTCATATGAATACAGTCTCCATATACTGATGTTACAGCTTTAAAAGAAGCATGGGTATATGAGTGTGAATGGTTCATTGAATTGTAGGATTAGAGACCTTCAAAAAACATCCTAGACTGGTATGGCATGACAGGAATGGGGCCTGATGGGATCCACCTGTCCCAGTGGAGAAAACACATCTTTGAGAATAAGCTGGTGGGGCTGATCAAGAGAGCTTTAGACTAGGATCAGTTGGGGAAGGGGATTCCAACATGGTTATGGTAGGTAAACCAAGGGTTGGCATGGCATTGCCTTTGGGTGGCAATGCTAGTGGGAACATTTACACTGCTCCTGGGAGCATGGAGGGCTCAGGAGTGTACCTGAAGTGCTTATACATCATGGTGCACACTAAGAAAACCAAACAGGAATATACACCTTCAGTTTTGTAGAAAACAACTGACTTTTTTTATTCATAAAATTGTGTCCTCATTTACATAATTATCCAACTTCCAGATCAAAATATGAAAAGCTCAGTCGAAAAGAATTGATTAAGTTTGTAACTCTTTGAGATATTTGCTGCTGTGCACATGGAGATACCATGGGTAGGATGGAAGAATGCCCCTGGATATTGCCATAAATATAGAGATTAATTAGAGCTACTTACTATAATTATCAAACAAACCAAGAATATCTCATGGCACAATATAAAGATAGATTTACATTAACAAGCAGTGAGGTGAGAACATATATGATGAAACAGTCAGTGTTGAAGAACCTGCTCCACACTAAATGGTTTTCGGGATGGGGACATCATGGAATTACATGGACTGAATACTCATTAGCAATTGGAATGCACTTTTGGTGGTGTTTAATCACCAGCGAATGCAGTCTGTGCACTCCACCACCACCCCACATAAAGCAAGGCAAGTGGTGATGATTGGAAAATTAACTTTGAAAATGCACTCTTGATGCAATTAAAAAAGCTGCCTTAGTTACATCTGGGAATTCCAGGCATGAGGTGAGATTGTCAGTTCAGCAGTTATACAAAATGTTTAATTACTGTTTTTCTAGGGATCTGTGTTAAATAAGGACCAGCCAAGCCAGATGAAATGTGATGGACTTCTCCCTTATGAGTCCCTCTTTTGGAGGGCTGTGGATTCTGTCACCTGTATCACCAGTTATAAACTCAGGAAGACTCTTATTCATAAGAATTAATTTTAGAAGCTCTAGATGGAAATCATGCTCAATTCTTCTTTATTTCTGTAATGTAATACACATTCATTTACCAGTATATTAAAAGAAGAGCAGGCAGAAAATAAGGATTTTTGGTTAGAATATTGATGCAACTCTAAAGCAGCAGCTCTGTCTAGGATCTGTCCCTCAAACCTTTATCCCCAGTGGGGATTTAAGTAGATTGTTAAGTATTTGACAGACCTCAGTATCAAGATCAATACTGAATTAGAAGATATAGCGAAGCATAACCGGGGGAAAATAATTAACAAAATTAAGGAGGGTTTTGCTCTATGGGGAACTATTAAAGTTATCTTTATGGGGTCATGTAAATGTAATAAAGATTCTGCCTGCACCACAGTTTAATTCTATATCAGAAATGGTCCCTGTAGATGTACCAAAAGATTATTTTACTAAAATTGAATGCGTATCCTCTCCTGGACTAAGGGAAAGGGGAAGAAAATCTTAAAAGTAGCAAGTCATGAATTTTACACAACACAGATTTAAAGATGCCTAAACTTCATCTGTATCAATGGTATTTAGTTGGTTCAGATGCCACAGTTCACACAAATGGTTATCCTACTCTGAGAAAAGGAGAACACTGTAATATAGCTGTGCTCTAGATTGGTACATCTGCTCTCCATAACAGATTTTGGCTAAGTATTATTTGTGTTTTAAGAATACAGTAAATGGTGGAAAATCATCTGTTTGAAAAATCCCAAACAACACGTCTCTATAATTGTTTGGATTAATTCTACTTTAAAAAACAAAACAAAACGCAGACATAATTTTAATATACCTTGTAACAGAAAATAATTCAGATTGTAGAGTGTGATGTTTTAATGTATCTTTTAGAGTTGTGTGCAGCAAACCTGAATTGTTCATTACTGATTTGAATGTTCCTAACTAAATGTTAGCATGCAGCTCTCTGCGAATTTGTTGTTCCTTTTTTGCCTCTTCCTTTTCATTAATGCTTTTCCAATTACACTAAAAACAATTTAATCTGATCAGAAGTTCTCTTAATGTCAGTCCTTTTCTTAACTCAAAACAAGGCTATTGCAAGAGAACGTCAAACTGAATTGTTTTTGCTCTGCTAATGCCACATGGATGGTGACCTTCACCTTGGCTCACAGCCTCCCCCCATGGTTGAAAGCATCCATTTACTATCTGAAGTTTTATGATCAGTGGGAAGATCATGGCATTGTCTAAGCTGGAAGACCTGAGGACATCTCATGCGTTAGCACCCTGACTGTATGGCTAATCCATGTAACCACTGTTGCTTGTACTTTCTTTTAATGAGACCAGGATGTAAGTGCAGCAAAGCCATGCCATGCTTCTGGAGTATACTTTCTGGCTTCTATTGAGTCTCTCTCATGCTTAGTTTCTGAAACCTGGAATTCCTAACCCAGCATGAGAAGAATGAACTTTGTTATTTAATCAAAGTGTTCCTCTATCAAATGTCAGGTCAACATGAAATGTTATGTGAGGTTCTTTGGCCTGATCTGATAATGATCATCTGTGGCATTAACCCCTGGTGTCCCAAAGAGCTTTTTTGCTGGAATAAAGGTTTAAAGGATAGGACCTGTAGTCTCTACAGTGAACTGGTGTTGCACTAAATACTGGTACTTAGCAAGTACACACAATAAATAATGATTAAACCTCCTTCTCATCACTTTTCTTCAGGACTGATGTTCAGCTACCACAACTTGTCCTTTGTTTCTAATTTAGCATTAAACCAGCACTCCTTTGCAATGTTTTAAATAAATGTCATTTTAAACCAGGAGGCAAGCACTGCAATTATTATCATCATGAATATCAGACTAGGCCAGCGTCCCCTCTCCGTAATGACATCTGCTTCAGAAGGTAGTATGAACAGGAGGAAGATGTGACCTCATGTGTCTCACATGAAAGTAATTCGTGGATTAACTTTTGGTATATGGACACTAGCTTAATCCTCAAAGCTCTCCCTTTATGTCTCTTCCAAAACTCTTTGTCATAAACATACAGCATTCAGTTTTTCACATCAGAGGCTAACCCTTCCTCCGAATACTGCTGTTCTTGCTTTCACTGATGTCCAGTGACTTTGACTGCTTAGCTAATTGCCAGGCGGAAACAAAAATGTCACTATTTTGAATCTGCTATATTCTCATCTAACTGTCCTGTAGCACTTGTGTTGTAAGAGAGATGGAAAGTGTCTTCTACTGGCTACTTGGTATTTTAAATATTTTTGTTGCATCTTCTAGTATTTGCATCCTTCTTCATAGAAAATAAATCCAAATCCCTTGAGCCTTTCTCTGTCTCTAATTATCTCCATTCAGTCCTTCTGGGACCATTCCAATACTCCATGCTGACCCCATGCTCAACCTTGAGGTCAAGTCCAATCTACCTAACCTTTCCATTGCTTGGACATAAGATTGGATTTTGGTACAGGCATGTGGTGAGATTCATCTGCAGACCATTCTACCTCCAGTATGGTGAACATGTATACACAAGTATGGTCTTGGTTTGGCCCACTGCCAGACATCCCAGCACAGCAGTATTACCTGGCTGAGGTAATCAGCTTCTGTGGTCCCTGAGCCAGTCTTCTGTACCCAAGGTGCAGACTGTATAGGTAAGCTGTTTGCATATGAGTTGTCCTTTTAACATTACAGGTATGGCAACATGGGTAGGTGGAGCTCAACAGGGAGTACTCTAGGCTGTCTTCTGCTCTTTTGTCTGGTTCAGTACAGACATAGCCTAATTCTGTAACATCCTTTTTAGATTCAGTAAGCAGAACTGAGCACAGTATTCCAGAGAAGGTATTTATAATACCATAAAATATGATGACGTCTTATCTTCTGCCGTATTGTCATCCAATTTCAGATACATCCAAACCTCTTGCTTGTTTTTGTCAAGCACAGCCATTTTTGAGTTTAGAACTTCACTGAGCTACGTACAAGGATGCTTTCTCCTTGTACTTTTGCATTTTATTTCATCAACTTTCATGTTGCTTATCCATAGTTTTGTCGGGTCGTTCTGAGATTTTCACAGTCTTTTTGAGACTTGTGTTTCTGAATAGCTTTCATGACCACAGAAAGTTACTGTCAATATGTTGTTCATTAATTAAGCCACATGTAATCAAATTGAGGCACTCGGAGACATTTGGACTAAAGTGAGATTTTGGAGCTCTCTGTATAAACTTGGTGAAAACACTTTCTCTTCTCGGCATGTTTAGCTGAAAATACATTTTTGGGAAAACTGTTTCAGAGTTGTTCTGGGAATCATGATGGTGTGTGATCTCGTCGAGTGGCTGTTTTCTGAATTACTATTATGGACAAGCATTAATGTGAACAGGAATGTCCTCAGCTGGACAAATTGCCATGTAACCTGCTGTGGTCTCCATGTGGGTACACAGTTTTGAGCCTTTGCTTTCTATTTCTTGCTGTGACATTCCTGGATAAACTGAAGTATTTATTTCCAGAGCTCAGGAGTGCTATCTGTGACTTCTCCCTGTGGCTGCCTACTTTCTGCTATATAATATTCAGTTACAAAATGATAGGCTCATGGATAGCTAGCTATCCTTAATAGCTTCCTACTCACCCATCAGCTGAATTGCTGTGAAAAATGTGAAGGAAGGTTTGGAAAGGCAGATGCCCCAACTCTGGAAGCATTCCAGGTCAGGTTGGATGGGTCTGAGAAACCCAATCTAGCTGATGTCCCTGCTCACTGCAGGGGCATTGGACCAGACGACCTTTAAAGGTCCCTTCCAATTCAAACTATTCTGTGATTCTATGATTTTGTGAAATTGCGGCTCCCATGGATTACCACTGATATCCCAGGTCCTCATGGTAGACTTCAAACATCCTGATATCTGTTGGAAGGACTGCACAGCAAGGCATCAGCAGACCAGAAGGTTCCTGGAATGCATTGATAATAATTTCCTCCTCCAAGTGGTAGAGGAGACAATGAAAAAAGATGCTATGCTGGACCTTGTTCTCATCAACAAGGAGGGGCTGGTGGGGAACATGAAGCTCAAGGGCAAACTTGGTTGCAGTGACCATGAAGTGGTTTAGTTCATGATCCTTAGGACAACAAAGAGGGAGCATATCAAGCTCACTAGCCTGGACTTCAGGAGAGCAGACTTTGAGCACCTCAAGGACCTGTGTAGTTGGGTACTGTGGGATAAAGCTCTGGAGGGGAGAGGAGCCCAAGAAAGCTGGTTTAGTATTCAAGGTTCACCTCATCCAAGAACAATGCATCACATTAAAGCGGAAGGTGGGCAAGAATGTTAGGAGGCCTGCATGGATGAACAGGTTGCTCCTGCACACTATTAGTTGCAGAAAGAAAACCTACAGAGGGTGGAAAAAGGGACAGGTAATCTGGTAAGAATACAAAGCAGCCAGGGATCAGGTTAGGAAAGCTAAGGCCCAGATAGAATTAAATCTGGCCACTGACATCAAGGGCAACAAGAAAGGCTTTTGTAAGTATGTCAGCTACAAAAGGAAGAACAGGGAAAATGTGGGCCCTCTCCAGAAGGAAACAGGGGACCTGGTCACACAGGAGAAGGCTAAGGTACTCAATGACTTTTTTGCGTCAGTCTTCAATGGTATGGCCTCTAACCACACCATCCAAGTTGCAGAAGGCAAGGACAGGGCCTGGGAGAATGAAGATCCACCCACTGTAAAAGAAGACCAGGTTGAAGACTAATGAACCTGAAGGTGTACAAGTCCATGGGACCAGAGAGACCCATCTGTGGGTCCTGAGGAAACTAGTGTACAATGTTGCAAAGCCATTTTCCACCTTGAAAAGTCACGGCAGTCTGGTCAAGTTCCCACTGACTGGAAAAGTGGAAACATAACCCCCATTTTCAAAAACGGGGATAAAGAAGACCTGGGGAACTACACTATCGCCTTAATACCCGTCAAGATAATTGAGTAGATCCTCCTGAAGACACTGCTAGGGTACATAAAAAACAAGAATGTGGTTGGTGCAGCAAACATGGCTTCACCAAAGGCAAATCCTGCCTGACAAATTTGGTGGCTTTTTATGATGGGGTCACAGCATTAGTGGATAAGGGAAGAGCAACTCACATCATCTTCCTGGACAGTGTTCAACACTGTCCTGCATGACATCCTGGTCCCTAAATTGGAAGGACACAGATTTGATGGATGGATCACTCACTATATAAGGAATTGGCTGGATGGCTGTTCTCAAAGAGTTGCAGCCAATGGCTCAATGTTCAAACGCAGACCTGTGACAAGTGGAGTCCCTCAGGGACTGTTACTGGGACTATTGTTGTTTAATATCTTTGTCAGCAACATGGACAGTGGGACCAAGTGCACCCTCAGCAAGTTTGTTGATGATACCAATCTGTGTGGGGCAGTTGACATGCTGGAGGGAAGGGATGCCATCCAGAGGGACCTGGACAAGCTGGAGAGGTGGCCTATTCCAATCTCATGAAGTTCAACAGGGCGAAGTGCAAGGTCCTGCATCTGGGGCAGGGCAATCCTAAACACGGATACAGGCTGGACTGAGAGCAGCCCTGCAGAGAAGGACTTAGAGGTGCGGGTGATAAAGAGCTTAATGTAAGCTGGCATTGTGTGCTGGCAGACCAAAAAGTCAACCGCATCCTCGGCTGCATCAGAAGATGTATAGCCAGCAGGTCAAGGGAGATGATTTTGCCCCTCTTCTCTGCTCTCATGAGACCCCACCTAGAGTACTGCATCCAGTTCTGGTGTCCCCACCGTAAGAGAGACATGGATGTGTTGGAGACAGTCCAGAGGTGGGCCACAAAGATGATCAGAGGGCTGGAGCACCTCTGCTACAAGGACAGGCTGAGAGATTTGGGCTTGTTCAGCCTGGAGAAGAGAATGCTCAGGGGAGACCTTATAGCAGCCTTTCAGTACTTAAAGGAGTACTATAAGAAAGATGGGTACAGACTTTTTAGCAGTGTTTGTTGCAGGAGGACAAGGGGTTATTTGGGTTTGGTGAAACTTTCAGGCCCTAAGAGGCAGTTAAAGATATTATTTTGCATCTAGCTTGAGAAGTGACTTTTTATAAGGGTGTGTGGTGATAGGACAATGGGCAATGGTTTTAAACTAGAGCAGGGTGTATTTAAACTAGACATTATGAAGAAGTTCTTTATAATGAGGGTGGTGAGACACTGGAACAGGTTGCCCAGAGAAGCTGTGGATGCCTCATTCCTGGAAGTGTTTAGTACCAAGCTGGATGAGTTTCTGAGCAACCTGGTCTAGTGGAAGGTGTCCCTGCCCATGGTAGGGGGATTGGAACTAGATGATCTTTTAAGGTCTCTTTCAACTCAAGCCATGACTGGCAAGAGGAATGACTGATCAGATGACAGGCAGCCTTCATAAATTCAGTTTATCCAACATCAAACATCTGTTTGGACACCTCTTTCCATCCTCTGCTTTATACTCAGGATTTGGGTTGTTAATATCTTTACTAACTTGCTTTTATGATCACTGATATTTCTGCAAATTGTGTGGTAAAGACAAACAGAACCCCCAAAATTTAAACCTGCAGCATTTAGCTCCCTTTGTGTATTTATAGCCACTAACACAAGCAGTTGAGCAGCAATAAAATAGGCTGTTTATGCTCAAATCCCTTTATTTTAAGTTAGATTTTGTATTTCATAAACTGTAAACATCCATGCCAAAATCTGTCACCTGGACGTTTGTAATTTGAGGACTCAGAGCTGTACAGACTTATGTGTAAGGAGGCAAAACCACCTACCTGTAAAGGGAAGACACAGTCTAAAAAAATCCTCCTACTCTGCAGTGATGCAATTTTGGGACAGAGTAACACAAGATATATAAATGATACTGGAGTCTTTCATTCCAGACACTCTGTCTCCCTAATGATACATCAGAGTATTTTCATCTAACCTCTCCTGCTAAATCATTGGTAGTATTGGCTAGATATTGATGATAAATGTATCATATTGATAGCTAAATATTGGTAGCTAAATGTATCATAATGCATCATTGTAACATCTCCAATATCTGCTGATAAATGACTTCAATCTCCTGCTACAACAGCAATTTATGAAAGAATATCATATAAACTTCAAGATAAACTCCCACAATTTGAAGAGATTGTCTCTTTTTACACTTTATAAATAGAAGCAAAGATTGTACATCTCCTCCAATATATGTGTTGAAATGGTCTCGTCTAATTCCCAAAAGGACAAGTACAGAGCTCAAAGGGGAGCTCTTTGTTGGTCTAAATTGTCATAACTCCAGGAGAGCTACAGCAATTTACTCCAAAGAAGGATCTGTCCCCAGGAGCCTGCCTGCTGTTACCTCTCCACCTCTCAAGCTTTACCAAAATGATTTATTTTTTCTCTTTTTCAAGGAGACATCACCTAAAGACACCTAGCTGCCTAGAATCCCCAAAATGGAACAGATGAAGAGTCACATATTTTTAAAAGAAATTATGTTGGTGATCTGCAGCAAGTGCTTCCCTTCTTTCAAATTCTTTCCAAAGGGGCAGAATTGTAATTTCTAATAATAAAAAATCTTAACGATATGTATTGTGTGGTAGGAATCTTTTATGAGCCAGATAAGACACCAAGTAATTCCCTTTTTGGCTAAACTTGCACTCATTAGCATGTTGTGGTGGGCAGGTGGAGAAGTAAAAAATTCCAAACCAAATGCTGTGAAAATATTTTCAAAACATTTCAATAGCCATTTTTCATGAAACACAAGTGTAAGGCACAAAACAGGTGACAGACACATAGTTTATATCATTGCTCACATTTTCACCTCTGTGTAATTTATCTGCAAGTTGTACTTGTAAAACCTGTATGTATCGCCATCATTTATTTCTGATATGGAATAAACGTACACATGCATTTCATCTAATCAAGGCAGTGTACAAGCAGGAACTAGTTGACAAAGTGCTCCTCATGATCTTTTAATGCACCTCTTCTCTTTCCTATATTCCTATTTCCTATATTCCTATATTCCTGTCATCTCCTCTTGTCTTCTGTCAAACTGTTGCAAGCATGAAAATAATAAATAATACATACTTTATATTCCAGCAACTTTATAAAAGTGCTCTTAACATATAAGCTCTCCAGCAAGACAAGGGAGAGAAAATTTGAGTTGTAGCTCACTTATCTTAAAATAAGTGAGAAACCATCATGTTCCATTTGTGCCACATCCCACAGCCGGGAGCCAAGGGAGGGATGATCTTCCCTGGGTGCATACAGGACCAGTATATCAACAGTAACACTTGTTCTTGAAGCAGAGACCCCCAAGAGCACACAGGGAAGCCCCAGGAGGTACAGGTCCATCTGTTTCCCTGAGCCAGCTCATCTCACATCCCAGCACTGCTACAGTGATGCAGACTAACCCCTACCTGAGCACAGAGCACAGTGGCAGGCCAGGAAACTTGCTTGCAGGAAACCTTGGAAAATGTTGTAAATGCATGAAAAGCTTTTCCTAGGACCTTATTTTCATCGTGCTGGGAAGCACTGAGCAGTGAAGAGGACTTGCAGCTTAAGCTGCCGACAGCTTTAAGATCCCTCTTGCTCTTTTGTTGACATAGAAAGAAAGTCAAAAGGGCCTTTATGTGGCCCACAGGCTCCCCTGTGCAGAAGGAACAGGAATTGCTGGAGGGCAAAGGGGGCTGATCAAGGACTTCATAATTAAATAAAACAAATTAGCAAATGTTGGAATCAGCCACTGGCTCTAATGAAATGGTTTAGGGTAAATAAACGCTCATGCATTTATACATAAAATTTAAACTTGTATGGAGGAGATAAAGCCAAGCAAACCCTGTCATATTCATCTGTATGTTTGTACAGTAAAACTGAACATATTTCTCAACTCTCAAACAAGACAGCTCCCTTAAGTGCACCTGTTTTGTTTTGTATGTTGTTGGGTTGGTTGGGTTTTTTTTACTTTCTTTCCAGCTGCTCACAAAACCAATAAATGACTAAGTGACTCTGTTATTGTAAAACAAGCTGCACAGCACAAAGCTGTATTTACTGGAATGATGTCACGTTATTGTTTTATACTATTAAATGTTTATTTTAGGCCTTTTATAACCTGTAGACTTATAAAGGTTATTCTTCCAGCCTCACAGAAATGCAGTAGGAGGCAATTTTCCAAGTGATGTAAAAAAGTTATGCATGCAGATCTCATTATTCATTCACTCAATAAGAAAACTTAGCTCCCTGCCCACCCCTGCCCCTCCCAGCTTTCTCAGCAAGATGTATCAAGAAACAAAGACATAAAATGTTTTGGCCTGAGTGTCAGAGAAGAGAAGAGGATCAATTCATCAGTTTAATTTCATCAATTATTCTGCATTATGATTTGATATACTTCATTCCCCACACATTTTAAGCAAAGCTTTTGCAGAGCATCAGGTTAATATATATAAGCTGTATGATGTATATGCCCTTTTCAACTTGATTACATGAGGTTTGGGTTTTGTTCTTCCTTTTTCTAAGGGTTTATTTTATTTGCCAGACAGGCACAGAGGAACAAAGTGTCAAGGGTTCTGAAAATCAAGGAATTACACTTAAGCATTCAAAGGGCCCAGTTGTTAATTAGGAAGTGTTACCCAGAAATGAAAAGGCCCTGAATATTATGGCTTATTACTGGCAAATGTTACCTGTGATATGCTGGCAACAAAGAGGAGAGTAGTCAGAAACTTAGGGAACAGGTCCGCATTTTTTAAGGCACAGAAATCTTCATAGATCTGGGTCAATAAATGATAAAAAATGTAGAACACTTCTTATGATTCTGGAAAGAACAGATTCAAGAGACTGTGACTGTATTTCACAGAGCGGTATCTTATAGATCCTTGTTAGTCTTTACCTGCTCATAGTAATTTCAGCTTCCAGTTTTAATCGGGATTAAAAACAATGAGAGGGAAACATTGATCTAAATAGTTAATTTTTGCTTTGTATGTACTTGGTAATTAACTTTGTTCACACTGACTAGCATAATAATTAACTTAAGCTGTTTGGCGAACATATTTACAATGCATATTTGTTACATTTCAATATCATTTTTATTTTATAATATACACAGTAAGATTTGTGAGAATTATTGTCATTTGTTCAGATGCTTATGTTTTACATTCATATTATTTACATACATCTCAGAAAATGGCAAAAGACTTTTCTGAATGATTATTTGGCCATAGCAATGTGATTTCAAGAAACCACCTCCCTAACCCACTCAGTGATACCAGCAAGTGTCTAGGGTCATTTGGGGCTTGTGCAATAGTTTTCCCA
>JAAGNO010025237.1:0-15008 GCA_033439905.1 Ceryle rudis
CCTCAACCTCCCCTGGGGCAGCTTGAGGCCGGTTCCTCTTGTCCTGTCCCTTGTTCCTTGGGAGCAGAGCCCGACCCTCCCTGGCTCCAGCCTCCTGTCAGGAGCTGTCAGAGCCAGAAGGTCTCCTCTGAGCCTCCTTCTCTCCAGGCTGAACAAGCCCAGGTCCCTCAGCCGCTCCTCACCACACGTGTGCTCTAGACCCCTCTGGCAGCGGAGCTGTGCCCTGCCACCCAGAGCAGTGGGCGTGCAGCACCCATGTGAAACGTTGAGGACCAAGTGCTGTCACATCAGTGTTTGCAGATCTGTTCTTCCTCTTTTCATTCTAGACCAGTCTGCTTAATCATAAATGAAATCCCTTTTATGGCTACGTGGTTTTTACTTGTCTCAACTTTCAGGTGAGTTGAACACTTAACATTATTTTAAGAACATATTCTTCCCCAGTTCTAGTCAGGATAAATGAATTATTTTTTCCTTTTCTCTTTGTGTTCTTTGAAATACAACTCGGAACGTGCACTCACTGCTGCGGGCAATTCTGTTTCACCAGTATGTTGCCCCTCCTGCTGAAGGACGGGCTGCTGCTGCCCTACGCTGTGACCATGCTGGCCTTCCTGCTGGTCTGCGTCGCTTCCTTTTCCATATTTGAGAAGACGTCAGCAGAGGACCTGCAGCTGAAGCCATTCTTCCTTTCCCTGAAGGGATATATTCCTTGGTTTAAGTCCTTTCCCAAGATTGTCAGAAGCCTGGTAAGCAATTTTAACTCCTGTAACTCTTACTTGAAGCTCTTCATGGTACTGGAGAACTTGCATAAACCAGTTTCATGTCTGTAACCGTGCTTAAAGCCCTAACTGGGAAGGCCACACTTTGTCAGTGCAGAGGTGTGTGCTTTTTTTTTTTTTTTTTTTAATATGGAGGAATACAGAGCACCCAAGTAATAAAAGTAAGAGCTTAACTTGTCTGAAGTGTTAAACCACCACGAGCTAATATATCGTTCTTTATCCTGCAGTTTCTCCTCTCTGTAACACTGATGGGCATCCTGTCGCTAATGAGCGCTGCGGTGCACCCTCCGCAGAGGCTCCCGGATTTGTTCCCCTTGGCTGTGTCTCTTATTTCTTGCTTACACTTTTTATTATTTTTGGTGTATTTTAATATTGTTATACTCTGGGACTCGAAGAATAGCAGAAGTCAGAAGAAAATCAGTTAAATTGATCAAGGACTAAACTGAGAAAGGATGGACAGAGTATTTTCAGCAAGTGGCAGCCGGCATTGCAGGTAAACCTGTTTGTAAGGTAATAATTCCTGGAACCTATTGAAGACCAGGAGACCCCTTCTATGTCTGTTTTAAAGGAGAAGTATTTTGAAGAGCCCTTGGAAATGTGATTTAGTGTGTTTTCTTCAGAAGTGTAATACTTTTGTTACCATTTGTAAACTTAAATACTTAATAAAAGACCAAATTTTGAATTAATGCTGCACTACCCTGGCTGCATTAGCAAACCAAGAAACTGCAGTGGAAGCATTTGCATTTCCCAGCATAAAAAGCATAAGGAAGTGAAGTAGTGGAGGTTAAGCAGAAACTCTTGGCTGGCAGCTCTGGTCTTGCCAAATTGTTTTATGACATGAACTGCCTTGTACAGTCAGCCCCTGTCCTCTGCTGTTGTTCCGTGTAACACGCTGTGGTTCATCGGGCTGCTGTGTATGGGTGCTGTGTATCACCTGAGCAGAGCGTTTGGTTCTTTGGCTGTTACTGTAGGGGAGAAAACTTGGCCTCTCAGTGGTGTCATGGGCTGGAGATTGATCTGCTCAGCCATGAGGTGGACCCAAATTCTGTAGCAGCTTCAGTTCACCCACAGGCTTTCGGTTTTCTTGTATCATGTGTTGTTTTCCATACTACCAGTGCTTGAAGAATGCTGAAGAAGAGCATAAGCCACAGATAGGCACCAAAGTTAGTGCTGGGTGCAGGAGCAGAGGCTGTGACGTTTGGGAAGGAGATGGTTTCTGTGTGTGCAGCAAGTTGGGCTACGTTTCTTCCTTTGCTGTAGGTCAGCAGCTGTGGCTTGGTTCTAATGTTGTTGTAGTTTTACATCTCAACAACTGTTTCTAACACGACTGAAAAGCTGAGAGGTCTTGGTTTTAGTGAAATAAAAGCTGAGGTAGGGCAGTGCAGTTTGAAAGCAGGCACTGGGCTCTTCTGAAAAACCCAGACCAAGCCCCATAGAACCCCCACCTTACTGCATAGCAATTTGCAGATGGAAATGGAACTAAACTCTCCAATCTCTCCCTCTGCGCAGCACAGCCTCCGATGCCAATAGTTCGGGCAATACGAATCGATTGAATAATTATATACATAACAAAGCATGTAGTGAGAAAATAAATCATCAAGCATTTCATGGTAGTATAGTTTAATTAGGAGGCAGTGTATCCTTCTGTTTCATTCTCTTCTGACACTATATGTGTAAATATATATAAAAAATATATATAAAACCCCAACAACTTCCCCCCGCCCTTGTTTAAAGGTCTCTCCCCTGCCCTCGCCGTGCTCTGTCACATACCAAACTGCCCCTGACATTAGCACATTCTGGGGCTGTCTCTGCAGCATCAGTTGTGAGTGTGTGAATCAGCTGTTCGGGGAACTTCCAACTGCGTCAGTTATGAACACTGTAAGGGAAGGGGTTACAGGCTGAGGGTATTTATGCAGGTTTTCCAGCTTTATTTGTTGTGGAAAAAGTAACGGCAGCCAACATTGTACCCATGGCAGCTACGACAAAATAAAAAGGGTGCTCTTGAGCAGCAATTGTAACGTTACTGAGGCGAGTGCAGTTTAGCAGCTGAACTACATTTCGGTGGTTTGCTATAAAGCAACAAAATTTAAATATTTTGACAAGTATGTAGAATTTTTCTGAGGGGGTGATGCTAATGATGGCATGCGAGAGCTCTGCCCACAGCGTGGCTGGTCCTTCAGGAGCGTAGGCCGAGTGGCCCCGATGTGTATCGGGGCCCATAAAGGGGGATCTTTGTCTCCAGAGGCTCCGAAAGCTGAAACCTGCGCTCCGGGTGAAGGGCTGCCAGACACTGGGGCAGCTTGAGGAACATCTACCTCCAATGAAACAACAGATAAACCAGCAAATGAGGCTGGAAGGAGGCAGAAGGACTTCAGGTTGTAATTAGCCTGGGCTGTTGTGATTCTCAGGAGATGGTGCTTATTCCTTCCCCCCATACAAAAACATTAGTTTTGAGTGGATCTCTTTTCTTTGTCCTTGAGATGGCCTCCAGGGGTGATAAAGTGAGAGTCATATGATCCACCTTGTGTGGAACTGGAAATGGTTCTTAACAGCCCCAGCTGCTTCTGAAAGGCAAAAGCCTCATACAGCAAGAGGTCAAAGAAACAGTAACTGCTTAAACAGCTAAGGCATGTAGGAGAGTATTTGCAGCAGACCCTTAGTATAGAACTTTGTATTTCCTTAAAAAAAAATTAAATACCAAATTTCATTATATTTAATAACTGCTGTAGTGTAAGCTACTGCTGCAACTTGCTGTTGTCCATCATCATCTTCACTGTTAATTTCTGTAAAAGTTTTTGTCCTAAGACGAGCCAGAACAGCTTGTTGCAGGCTGGCATAGGGTTCATTTACAGACTGTTACCAGAACAGTAATTATTTAATTTCCAGCTACCATGATTACAGTGGGGTTCTATAAAGCATGGGTGGTTCAGGCCAACCTTCCATTATCACACAGAGTGATGAGCTGGTGAATGCAAAAATCCAAACAGCTCAGGAAGCTGAAACAAGAATGGTGCAGAAGGCAGACAGAGGAACTGGCCCTGTTCCCTTCAAACAATTACCAACATTTTGTTTTCCACTCAGACTGCACAGAGCAAAGCCACTTTTATTAATTAAAAGACACCCAAAGCTTGAGCGTGCACACATTTAACCACAGGCTGGAGCACATTTATCATTTCAGTTCTCAGCATTTTAGTTGTAAAAATCCGGTTATCTGTTTGAGTGAGTAACAGTACTTGCAGGGGGAGGGAGGACATTCAATTGTGTGCACTTATATTGAACTTTCTAGGAAAAAAAAAAATATAAATCACACTATAAATAATCTACAAATCTTCTATAAATTCTAGAAATCATTCTATAAATGTTTTAACAGGAGGTTGGAGAAGTAGTTTTGAGGATAATGAAAAAGAGAAGAACTCTTTTATAACAACTCTCCCCATATATCATTAAATACCAAAACTAAACTGTTGACCTCAAAGGCAAATGTTATAGGAGCCTTGTGTTTTAACAGTGTGGGCTTGAAGCTGATCCCGTATCTAGAGTGTCTGGGGTTGACTTTAAACGAAACATCTTTGTAGGTGATAAACACATCGCTGACTGCGGCAGCCACAGCCAGGGAAAGGGCTGTCTGTAAACAGCTTAAACTTGTTGAGCACTGGGACCAATCCCTTGCACACAGAGCTGCCACCGTCACGGAAGTTTTAGGCAGGCTGTTGCAAAACCAGATGTGTTAATTGAAATCATGTTCTGCTTTGGGGGGAGTGAGGAATTAATTAAATGACTAAAACATCCCCACTCCATCCTGTCAGAAAGCACTACTTCCAAAAGTTCCTCTTTTAGCATGGTTTCTTCTCACCCACTTCTTGAAGGGCTGGTTATGCTGATTTTGGTTTGGTTTGGTTTTGTTTTTAATCCAAGGCAGTGTAATTACCTATTTGCAGTAAGAACAGACAGAAAATACAGTTTCTTTCCCATGCGGCAGCAACCCTACATCAGCATTTTGTACCCATGCTTGCATAAGCCAACCATGCTGTATTATTTACATTGAGATTATCTGGTTGTGCACATTGTTAAGTTTAAATAGATGCCAGAAATTTTATCTAGATGTGCACCTGCCCAGCGCAACGAGCAATCCCGAACTGGTATTTGCTGGGGAGATTGGTTTACAGCCATTTCTTCTCTCCTTTTAAGTCCAGTTGAGCAGATGTAGAACTTTGGGGTTGATGTGGAATGCATTTTTCACATAATGCCTGTGTGGAGACAAGGAATGACTAAAATAAATAGCAATTAGCTGACAGCATCATCACTCATGTGATCCGTTCAGCGTTACAGGGCGGTCCGACATCCAGCGCTAGCCTTGCTGTAGAAAATAGACAGCCGGACACAGGTACGAGTGAGGCAAGGCAGAGCACCAGGCGGTCTCCCTTCAACTGCAGGAACCTTTTAAGCTGTTTTAAGGAAATGGTGTAGTTTTTATCTGTAGGAAAAGTTGAGAAATAATTGCTAAAATATCATATAGCTATCACAAATATATCTTTTTTTAAACAATAAGAAGGCAAAGGGCTTTACAGTGTTGGTCACACTTGAGAACCAGAAAAAAGTGTCTCTTTTTTGGCCATATGGTGCAAAACTGACATTCACTGACGAGCTGATACTGTCTGTGGACATAATCCACTAGTAGTAGTAGCTAACTGCAAGCTGAAGCCTTGTAGTTGTCAGCATGAGTGGGTTATTGGCCCCCAGAGTGGTCACTCTGCATTCTGGAGGATGCAGAAATTACATGGAGTGGAGAAAATTTGGTGCTGACCAGGCTGTGAGCTCTGTTCTCCTGCCGCTGGTGTTTGTCCTTCAATTACTCTGCCTTTGCGGGGGGGTAGCTGGTTTGGAAGGAGTAAGGAGTAGAAAGAGACCGGCATAAGCAGCTAGTAAGTGTTAGGGTAACATTAGCTTGTGGACAAGCAAGGGTTTAAAGCGTTTTACTTCTTTTTTTGGTACAACACAAACAAAACCTTCATTTAGAAGCATAATGCCTGTGTGTGAGCTCCCCCCTGCACTAACTCGGTTACACACCTGTAAAACCCCAGGTACGACCACTAGAACACTTTTAACTTGCCAAAGGAGGGATGTTCTCGCACTCTACAGGGAATTGATATAATCTGCAGATATTCTATCTTTAGATGCTTCTTTGTCTCATGAGACTTTATGAAACATGAACAACCAGTTTTGTCCTGCACAGCTAATACACGATGACAGACAAGCTCCATCGCTAACTGGGCTTTTCCTTAAAAGACAAGTGGCCAAAGGAGGAAGAATTAAAAAAAAACCCCATAAACCACGTGCAGAGTAACAACTGTGTTCCCGTCAAGCTCTGACTGCAGGCCTGCAAACTGGCTCCCTCTGCTCCTGGTTTACCATTAAGCACCTCGGCGTTGTGGTTACACTACCTGGGGGGAAGGCACAGAGCAGACTGAGGGGCCACCACTCGCCTCACTCAAGGAGCGACTTCAGGAAGGCGGCGCTGCTGGCTGGCTGAACGGACTCTGCGGAGGAGAGAAACCCATTTTGAGACATGGAACAACGCTGGCATTACAGAATGGGTGGCGATCCCCCCACAAAGATGAGTTAAAATCCAGAGTCAGCAGAAGCCACTCAATGAGAGGAACACCCACCCCCTGTGTCCTCTGAGGGGACGGCAGAGAGGCAACCACACCTGAGCCCCTTACTTGGGGAGGGCAGCTCGGGAGTGAAGGGCTGAGCAGATGGCTGGAAGAAGCAGAGGAGAAGCACACAGGGGTGTAGAAAGGAACTCGGGGAATGAGACCCTACGGGGAAGGGGCCAGGAAGCAGGTGCTGCTGAGTGCCAAGACTGCCAAGTGGCTTTCTGCAGCAAGGGAGCCGCTCTGGTCTCAGTACCCTGAGTGTCTGCTGGTGGCTCACACTGCACTTCGCTTCCACCACCACAACGGTGAAGGGAAATTCAGAATTATTCTGCTTTATATTAAACATACTGAGAACAAACAGACATTTACAGAAGCTTATAGCTAAGAAGACTTATCCTGTGAGGAAAGGGACTCCACGGTCTGAAGAAGGCCCCAGGGAGACCTTCTGGGGGCCTTTCAGTACTTCAAGGGGCCCATCAGAAAGATGATGACAAACTTCTGACCAGGACCTCTTGTGATGGGACAAGGGGTGATGGTTATAAACTAAAAGAGGAAGATTAGACTGGAGAGAAGGAAGAAATTTTTCACACTGAGGGTGGTGAGAGCCTGGCCCAGGCTGCCCAGAGAGGTGGTGACTGCCCCATCCCTGGCCCCATTGCAGGGGAGGTTGGCCAGGGCTCTGAGCACCCTGCTCTAACTGCAGATGGCCCTGCTCCCTGCAGGGGGTTGGACTGGATGAGCTTTAAAGGTCCCTTCCAACCTTTCAAACTGGTCTACGATTATCTGATACTTAGGAGTTCTGCATAGAAAAGTAAGTTAAACTAAATAAAAGCAAAGAGAGCATCAGCAAAGCTTCTGGATGAAAGTCTGTTGTGACCAGAGCAAAAGGGAAAGGAAGGATCTGTGGAGGCTACCAGGCAGATGTCCAGGCTGTGGCTCACTGCGGCACAAGCACCAGTTGGGTGCAGGGCCAGCCTGCCCTTGCTCTTCTCCGCTCAGGGTTTTGGGGTTGTGCAGTGTAAGGCGGCAACTGGAGTCGCCAAAAACCTCGCCCTTGCGCAGGGGGGTCGGTAGAAGCCTCGCTGCCCTTTGCAACGGTGTCTCTTGGCCCCAGCCCACAAAAGCATTAAAAGGGCACAATCTTCCCCTCCTACTTCCACCTCCGTTCTTTCCCAAGTTTGTCTGCTCTAAAACATTTACAGATCTAAAAAGCAGAGAGAAAAAAAATGTTCACCTGTCAGGTGATATAAAACCAATCTTCTACTAAATGTGCCAGAATAATTTTTCTCCACCTCAACCACAGTTAAAACCTTCAGTCTATTCATTACTGTCTTTTTATAGTATTTTTATTTAATAAAACCTATTAAGACTACCATACAAATCTCTTTACTTATGCTTTTATCTTTTAACTGATCAATTTTTATATTGCTGACATCCCTTCTTCACCATTTGCTCATTTAAAAATTCATAGTATATGAGCTATGTCTCTGGAGAAAACGTCTATAAAATTTGTTACAGCTGGCAAATGTGTATGAGTCAGTGATAGCACATGACTAAATGCTTCACAGAAAATAAAATTTGTTTCTGTAGTAAGCAGAACTGTTTAAATGTTATTTATTTTTATGTTTCAAAGAAAATATATTGTGAAGTGCTGCATTGATTTAATACGCAACCATGTCTGTGTACACGCTGTACCAGGGAAATTTATGAAACCTTTGCACAACTCCTTTAATTGAATTTTCCAAATCTCTCACCACACACAAATAATCAATATCTTCTGCAGAGAAAACCAGTCAGAATTATTACAGTCTTTCTTTTCAATTTTGTTGTCATCAGCACATACAGAGCACCTGGATATTTGTAATGTCTGGATAGCAAGTTATTTACACCTCTTAAACATATAATTGCTACTAAGTGAGTCCAAACTAATGTTTCTTTTCTTTTAGTTTAAAATAATTATATTCATGGGAGAAAGCAGTATTTATTCTTATGTAGGAGTTGCTACATGTAGCTGTTGAAAGAACTACAATTCCTTTTAATTTTTCATTAAGCTTAATACTCAAGTCTAGATCCACTAGAATTAAAAATTAATAGCTATTGCATCTGTAAAAAGGTACACAGGAAAATAGAGTATAAACACAAGTGTGAAATTCATGAATAAAAGTGGCTGACACCTAAATATAAAATGCAGGTTGACAGTTCTATATGTAGATACGTCCGAGGCCTGTAGTCATACGTCTCATGTGCATTTCTGTATCTGCCACCAAAGTTAATAGCTTAATATTTCATCTACATAGCAGAGGATGTTAAATCATTGGAGAGGTTTGTAATTTGCCCCCTTCCTTCCATCCAAAAAGCTTGTCATGCCAGTGACCTCAGAGCCAGATACTTCTGGAATCTCAGGCTGTATTTTAAAATACGCACTCTTAAGGTGCGGGTACAACCCAACGGACCCGTAACCTGCCGGGAAAGAGCGCAGCATGTGGGGGCCCAACAGGAACCTGCCTGTCAGCTCCTTTCCTTCAGTAGCATTCTTTCAGTTAGACAGTGCTCTCGCTTGTCCCAGGAAAATCACTGGCATTGCTAATTCTGGGTGTAACAAAGTTCTTCCTTAGATGTAGTCTGAATCTCCTGTTTCGGTTTAAAACCATCACCCAATAATGTCTCCCCAGAGCCTTTTCTTTTCCAGGCTGGACACCCCCAGCTCTCCCAGCCTGGCCTCCCAGCAGAGGGGTTCCAGCCCTCCCAGCATTGCTGGGGCTCCTCTGGCCCTGCTCCAGCAGGTCCCTGTCTCTCCTGTGCTGAAGACTCCAGAGCTGGACACGTTACTCCGGCGTGTGGCACAACCCCAAACCTGGCCTTCAGCATTAAGAACTGAAGTGAGAATATTGTTCGCAAACACAAGCGCTAAATCTCCATCTGAAATAAAGTCCTCCAGCATCATCTTTGTTGCTTTTAGAGATATGCACACCACAGACAGGCTGCTGGAGAGAACATTGGGTGGAAAGAAGCCTGGGATTTACCTGAACGGACCTTGCTGTTTCAGTGTTAGCAGCTTTTGCCAAACAAATCAAAACTGCGGAAGAACCGAATCTCAGAAAAGCCTCTACCACAAATGCCTACAAGTAGGGCTCGCACAAACCAGAGCATGTGGTTCACCCTTACAGTCAGCTCATGTACTCCAAGGTGGGCTGAAGAAAACCCCCTGTTTTAGAGTTTTTACAGTCGGAAAAATCCACAGATACGTTCGTCCAGTTGAAGTCTGATATATTCCCCTTCTCCACAGAAGATCCCAGAGGAGGAGGAGGAGGAGGTAAGTGGGAGACAGACACACAAGTTTGTCTAAAGGTCAATAAATTCCACTTCATCTGAGAATGAGGTAGCAATATATTCTATGTTTTATAGAAATATTATATATAGAAACAGAACCTGGCTTCACCCCCACTCAGAGCAACCCACCAGCAGTCCAGAGTCAGGCTGTTCAGTTGCAGCATGAATTGGGATGAGCTGTGGCATATTGTATTCTTACCCTTTCTCTGCTTTGAGGAGGAACTCTGCTTATTAAGGAGGCCTCTGTATTTTGCACTGTTTCTGAAATGTGATTTTATAGTTTACAGAGTCTTCAAAAAATGGGATTGGCCAGGGGAAACTCTGTGTTACTTGGTCCTAATCCCTTCATTTTTGCTTTCATTAGTAATTCCAAGTGGTGTTAAATGAAAATCCATCTAGTTAACCCTGATCTAGAAAACCCACCACGACTTCTGCAAAGAGTGCAAACTTGAGTCACTTGTATTAAAAAATAGTACGAAAGTCAGGGATGTTTAGAACTAAACTTAACAGGGGTGATCACATCTGCCCACAAGCTTGGCAGGATGAACACCACCATAGAAAAGCGGTTTTTATTTCATTACGAGATAACGGTCTGAAAATAGTTTTCCTTAACACTGCAAGTATTTGAACTTCTGTAACACTCTTTGTTTCTTGCTCGGGCAGCAGACAGAGTCATGTCTGATTTACGTCTGTGTTTCAATTCTTTGGGAAGCAAAGTATTAGTATAATATGTAACAAGCAGTTTAAGTAGCTTTCCTGTTTAGAATGTTATCTTCCCTCCTTCAAACTCCAACCCTATTAAATTTTCCTTTAAAATAAGCGTATCACAACCTACACGTTATTCTCAACACACATAAAGCGTGTTTTGGACTGCGACATACCGACTAGAGTTTATCTCTTGGCAGTTGCTTTACAGTTTGCTTACATTCTATTCAAAAACATTTTGTTTACTGTAAATACTCGTCATGGACAAACAATGATGCCATTTTTTTTGTGCTGGTCACACAAAATGATATACTGAGTTCAACATAATGCTGCCCATTGAGCAAGGGATGTTTTGTACTAAGTTGTTTTAAGTAGAGGTTGTTTATGCAAAGTAAATAAATTTCATGCCTCAGCATGTGATGATAATGTGACATTCCATCTGTAGCAAGCCACAGAACAGTCCTCAGTTTTCAGACTTGAGCATAACTAATGAAAAATAATTAAGGAAAACCACATCCAAAACTAAAAGGCAAAGTAAAACATCTCCAAATGCTCTTCTTTTAGCACATACTTCTTTGCCTCTTCTACTACTGTATTTTCAAGACTGCAACATAGTTTATTAAAGCAAAATTGACATTGAAACTTCATCAAAATGGGTCAACGTAAACTCACAACTCTATTTTCCATACTTTCACAAGTATGGAAATTTCTTTCTTTCACAAAATATCTCATTTCTCATCTAACAGGGATATATATTCAGAAAATAATAAATCCTGTGTGTATCCTCTTGCCACCTTCCCAGCTTGGCAAAGCACTGAAGTGGCTACGTGAGCCACACTATATTAAATGCCACCAACTTCAAATATTTTCACAGCACTAGTTACGAAGAAACCTAATAGTTAGGATTTCACAGTCCCCTGGAGTGTGCTAAATACCTCACAATACATATAAGGTGAAAAAGGTTTTGCTGCAAAGACTGTGTGTTCCTTGGCTTGTAACCTGGAAATGCAGGTGGAGGGAGGAGAGTGAGGAAGAATGAGGATAATTGGGATACATAAAAGGTCTGTAAACTCTCTAGGACCTGCCTGCACTTATTTCTAGGCCGTGCCTCAAGTGCAAGACCATTATCAACTTCTCCTTGCACAGTTTCAGGAGAAATACCCAAGACAAGGAAAAGAGCAGAGAGGTGAATTTTACATTTGAGTAGTGCAAAAGTTTTCAGAAGAAACGTATTTGATGATCATCGTTTTCACCTACTAAAGGTTACCCAACTTATTTGAAAAGAACTAAGAAGGAATCGACTAAAAGGAATCATCAAAATATCTGTTACACAGGACTTGTAAGAAGTTCCTTACCTTGGGCAGGAAGTTTTCCATGGTTTCTTTTCAACAGCTGCAGTTCTTCTGCTCGACTCACTAGCGAAGAAATAAAAGTCAGATCAATAAATGTTGCCCCAGAGATTTCAAAGAAAATAATATACCCATGCCACCTTTTCCTCCTTTCAAAGCATTTGGATTTTTCTTCAAGTGATGACAAAAACCCCACCTATGTAATGATGCTGAAAAAAATTAATGGAAAATTTCCAAAATGAACATAATTTTGAGAGGTTGTGCTTACAAGCCTCATACCACGTTTTGTTCCTGTTTTTGTCTTCTAGGGCTGACACGGCGCTTTGTTCCTAATTCAGAGATGAGTCCTTCCCATTTTGAAGGCAACAAAAAGGTAACAGAAAGTGGACAGAACAGAAGATGTCAACAACAGGTCAGACATCTCCTTCGGGCCGACTTACTGCCCTATCCACAGTGTAGGGTAGTCATGTAAACACAGGCTATTTTTGGAAAACTTCCCTTTGTCTAAGAAAGCATCTGGTTATACGCATCCCAGTGGGAACCAGTCCAGTGTATACACATGCAAAATGCAAATGGAATGCCTATGGGAGTACAAGTCAGGGAAGGAATGGGAATTTAAACAACAGCAGCCGACGGAATTGTGCTTGCATAAATTCCACTGCTGGGATGCGTGCACCTGATGCAATGGAACAGTCACAGAGCTGCTTGGTAAGAAAAAATCTCTAGCACCCGTGGCTTTACTGTCCACCTGTTTCCAAACCCCAAGGTTTTGCTCTCCTATAGTTAGTTCTGGTGTTTTTACACTCTGCAGAAAACAGAGTGGCCAGACAGGTTGTAGAATAATGTACACCAGCAAAATGTCACATTTGCTGCAGGTTAAGGCAGTTGGTTTAAAATGATAGAATCATTCTGGTTGGAAGAGACCTTTAAGATCGTCAAGTCCAACCATTTATCATCTCTGCGTGCTCATCCAGGGATCGGAGACAGGGACTGCACATCTGTATGTATTATTTATATTCCCTGGTCAGCTGGAAACTAGATGATCAGAGGCTGGTATGGTGAGTGTACGCGAACAATGTTACATATGCAGACATTTGAGGAGAAGTAGTGGTGGGTAAATGCAACCTTAGACACACACCTATACCAGAAATGAGTTGCAAGGGTAGCGATAAATGGTGTTGCTGTTGTGAAAACTAATGAACAAACTGTTCTGAAGCAAAAAGATTGGGGCTCCTCGGGTGCCTACAGCTTTTAAAGGAAGGACCCGGTAAGAGAGATTTATTTCTTCTCTCCGAAAGCCAATAGTTTTGTTTTTCTTCCCTGCAATTAGCCATAATACAAGGTCTTTTTGCATTAGAATATTTCCCCATCACATGCTTCCCCTTCTAGCTGGAGAGGTATTTGGGAAGAGAAGTCTGAACATGCTTTTTGCTGCTGACGACTCACAAGTCCCAAGAACCTCTGACTTGGAGTAAGGATAAAGTTTCCTAAAAACGGGAAGAAACTAATGAAAACGTTTGGCTTTCGGGGTTCCTTTGGAGAAGTATTACAGATGTGCCATCTCTAAAGTGCCTTTATCCCAACACAACAAGCAGCTGGTATGTCCATCATTTCAAGACACATGAATAGCAATTTTTAAAGCCTGGGAAACCTATATTCAGCCTAATCCTCCTAACAGGAAAACAAACAAAACAACTTCCTTGCAAAAAGAGAAGAAAGGGGATGTAATCAAAGTGCAAACGTTTAGCCAAATCACTAGCTAACTATCCACTAAGTATCTAACTATTTACATAAGAAAAGGTGTTTGTTGCTCTTGCAAGTTCTCCCTCCCCATCAGCGACTGTGGTTAGAAGAGTGGGCTGCTGGGGCTGCCCGGATTTTATGTCCCTGGCACAAAGCACATTTAAGGTGCATTGTCCGGAGCAAAAGCACTCACCCGTCAGAGTCCTGGAGTTACAGGACTCCATTATAACACAGAGCGGGCTATGACTCTAGGAAACGTTCGGAGCGATCCTTGTTAAACTGTTATAAAAGGGATAAATATTATTGAAAATCCTCCTTACGTAGCACTCGGGTTTTCTGCACTGCAGCACTCAAGGGGCAAGACAAGTCTGAGACACCAATAATATTTTCAAGCTCTCTACTGCCCTCTAAAGCCTGGAAAAAAACCACATAATTAAAAACATTAAATCTCATTCCCAAAATATCTACTTAGACGTTTAAAAACTTATTAAAAACATTTGAAAGAAAGAACTGGGGGAAATTTTTCATAAACTATAAACGATGCGTGAGTCTCCACCTCACAGAAAGTCACTGGGAGTAAAAAGGGTCTAAAGAACATAACCCTCTGTTTGAGAATGGCATTCAGGTGCCTTTTAAAGCGTTACTTAAAAATCTCCTGTTATTTACGCTTCATTCGTAAGTCTTCAGCTGTTTAAACAGATTAACACTTGATCCCCAGAAAAGCAATCCTGGCACATGGACAAGCTTGTCATAATATGTTAGTAAAATGGAAATCCACAAGCATTTAAGATTCTGTTGAACATGCTGCTCAGCATTTCATGGTAGACCTCAAACCGTACACTGAAAAGGATTTTTCATGGGTTTTTCTAAACAAACATTTCAATTAACATGTTTTAAATTACTATCAGGCTTTATATATTTTTTTTTTTAATAAATAAAACATTGTCAGGCCACATATGGAAGTAAAATAAATTAATGCGATATTTTGAGTACGCATTCTCAGATATTGATACATGGCAGTGAAACTTGTGCTAAGCTTATTCAGGAAACAAAATATGAATAAAGCAGAAAAGTGATTTGCATTTTGGCACGTATTAAACAGATGATGCATTAGTGGTAAATTAAATAGTACAATCACTTCAACACAAAGGGATATTTAATCTTTAAGGACATCAAAATCGGTGCAGTAATAATTCATACTTCAAGTTAGAAATAACAGTTGATAACTACTTCATGTGCTTTTGGACATGTACCAAATGAGGAGTGATACAAATGAAAAATAGTGAACTTGGAAAAGCAACTCCTCTAGTTCGAAAAAAAAAAAAAAGGGGGGGATTTTTTTTCCCATTTTCTGGATTTCCAAGTCAAAATCTGCCTGATTTCAAGTATTTTATTTCCTTCCCTATTCCTTAAAGCTCATGTGTTGCATATAGGGTTTTAATTTTGAT
>JAAGNO010025237.1:15014-28431 GCA_033439905.1 Ceryle rudis
TCAAATTCTATATTACAAGTAGATTAAAAAAGAAAAAAAAAAAAAAGTAAACCAGACCTGTAGGCTTGTCAGATTTGCTCTTATTTTCAGAATTCTAACCAGTGACCTTTGCACTTTGGACTGCAATTCCATGAACCTGCATAAAAAGGTAAAATAAACCAATTTCAATCAGCCCCATCACCACTTGGTGAAATTCAGTGTTTGCAACGTTTCCCAGAGTTTCCCATTTTAATCAGGATGGATCTAGATAAGCTGTGAACAGATAGGCTCTGCAACCTGATTGTGTCATATAACATGAAATGTAACTTGGTTTTGTTAGGATTTATATGTGGACGGCCAAATACATACATATCTATCTCCTACTATCTCCTAAATTTAAGTATAGGAATTCAGGGTCAGCAATATTAGAGGATTTTCTTATGATCGTGCAGGAAGACAATGGTAATAGCAGGAATTTGCCTCATTGGTTCCTAAGAGCAGGTATTTAATCAAGGGGATGAACTCCACTGACCTACAGGCTGTTAAGACACTGCTTGTAGCCATAGAACAGAAGATCAAACTGAGCCCAAGAGGGACAATATCTAGTGATGTTATTTTTTACTATCTAACATGCCATCCAAAGAATTCTACTATCTGCCAAGCTCTATCATTTAGAAGATACTGTCCTGCCACGAAGACATTTCAAGCAGACGGTGGGGGAAAGCATCCATCACAAGTTAAAAAACCCAACAAACACATTGAGAGTTCAAGGCGAGTAATCAAAAGGAAGAGCTTCAACTTCAAACATAAAGAACTTACTATTTAGGTGAGTAAATCTCACATACATTATTTGGATTAAAAAAAAAAAGGATATGTGGGCAATGGGAATATGAGGGCAATGGGAATATGTAGAGGTTTGCATTACACTTTAATAAAAAACTGGGGTATTAGGAAATGCACCTCAGATTTTGGAGACCGTGACAGGCCTACAGACAGGAGAATTTACCAGGAACCAGGCCCGAATGAAATACAGGACGGTGACATTACACAGAATGATTAAAAAAAAATATATATAATGCTTGTAGGGAAGAGGAAAGGTGATGTAGCCATGTTGATGCTGAGCTGTGAATTAGGCTTTCTCAGATAGATGTCAAAGATACATAACAAGATTCCACCAGAGCTGACGTGTCACCTAAAAAGGCAGGACAACACAACAGGATAGGAGTTCAAGGACAAACATGTAAACAGTGTTGAAGAATGAAGAATTTTAATTTTGCTAATGAGAGATCACAAGAGTCTCTGGTGGATGTAATTTCAGTTGAGTAAAAAGCAGGGAAACGGATGGAGGATTGTCTAGGATAGTATTGTATTAGTAGCAAGAATATGCTCATGGAGGAAGGAAACTTTTTCTGGGTTTTAGCTGGACTAAAGCTTAAACTCTAAGTAGTCATACTGAGCATATACAATTTCCATGTAAAAAAAACCTCCTAACTTCCAGGATTTCCAAATTGGGTGACTTCTCATAAAGGCATCCCTGATACAATCCAACACACAGAGTCACAATTTCCCACTTTTTCACCAAGTTCTATCGCAGATGAAACAAATAACTTCCTTTGTCTAACTCTTGGGGATGGATGGGGTTTTTTTTTGGCTGAAATACATAACAGTTTAGCCTGGCACCTCATTGTTGGCACAGAAAATTTCAGTTCACTTTTCAGCTGACATATGGCAATATTATAAACAACTAAATGTGGGGTTTTTTTTTGTAACAGAGAAGATGAAGCCATACTAACAACCTGAGACACAGCAGCCTTACTTCTAACACATTTTATCACTTCTTATTCCTCATATTTATCGAGTTTAGGAGAGCAGTTTATTAAATATTTCACCTGCAACATTTATTTAAGTGCTTTACCTACTGTGGACTGCTCAAAGTCCATTAATGTCAGGAAGCTTGTTTCTGAAAATAAGATTGTGACAGAAAATACAAGAATTTCAAAAGATTCTGCAAAGCAAACGTGAAGTTTCACCGTGACCATCCGTGTCTAGTTTTTAATCGAAAAGTGTCCTGCATTACTGGCCCTGTATCTTTGGCAGTTAATGCGTCCAAAAATCAGGTGAAGAATGAACACTTTCAGAAGAGTCTGGAATGGTAAAATGCACTTTCCTTTCAGTAGTTTAATTAGGGTACCTCACTGGGTAGTACTATGAGCATGACTCCTGTAATTGGCAGTGTCATACGCCCCACGCTACCAGTGAACGACAGAACTGGCCAGACAATTCACCCTGAATTAATCTGTACCTGTAACTGCAAACTCACCATTCAGCGCCTTTCAATATCCAATCCTGTGGAATTAGAAGTATTAAATAATAATCACTATTAATTTAATTCTGTATGAAACATTAATCTTCCATAAGTAAAAATCACAGCAGTGCACCCACAGCACCCTTAAGACACTTACGCATCCTCCTCTGTTTGAGGCTGCCCTCTTCTGGGTAATCTGCTTTCTGAATTGCTCTGCTTGGTTTCAAATCCTGGAGGGGTTCACAAGAAAGAAAAGAAACAATAAAGATGAAAAGAAGATACTGAGTATTTGAAGCACACGAAAAAGGTGTTAGTATGAACCTTGACTGTTGAATGATTTTTTTGGAAGAGAAAAAAACCCGCACAAAGCGGGACAGATTCCCTTGTAGTGGAACACAAAGTCCACTATAATTCCCTCCTTTGTGATTTGACCTCTCATCAGTTCACGTTACATTTATGTTTGTGGAAACTTTGGGATTATGGTATTAATAACCGGAGTTTAGAATAATTCTGACACTTCATTACTGGGATCTGCTCAGAAGCTTTTTATCCTATTAACTGCCTAAGGACAGCAATAATTGCCCAGAGCATTACCATGAAAATACTGTAATGACTGAGCAACGAAACCTCCATTTGCCTTTACTAAAACGTGCCTGGGCCCCAATTCCATCTTGTAAACAACTACAAAGAGATACTGCAAATTACTTCCAAAGGCTCTGATGTGCTGTATTGACAATATAATATTCTAGCTCGCTGTATGACGGGGCACGATAAATCATACGCCAGCTGTCATTATTCTGCACAGCGAGTCCTATTTCTACATTTCCGTGCACTGACATTTGGAGCAGTTACGCGTTTCTGTGAAGAGACAGGAATAGGATCTTACCACCAAAGTCCATCCCTATGGATTTGTTACTAAACCCGAGGTGAAGTGCCTTGCTGGCACCAAAGGCTGGCATTCTTAAATGACCAGATTCCCAAGATAAGGCTCTAAGGCAGCCTGCTCTCCCAAAGCAGGGCGACGGGGATGTTTTCAGTGACACCGATCAGATTAAGAAAGTTAGTGCTGCACTAAAATAACATCTTTGTCTCACTGGCTGCTATCTACTTCAGACTGTTCAACAGCCACTTAACAAAGGCCTCATTACGTTTTGCGTAACAATGCACCTCTGATCACAAAAGACTTCCTGAGTTCACAACTATTTCCACAATTTATCACAACCTATACAATCCGGACAGAAACCATATTAGAACAAAAACGTTGCAACTTTACCTTGTGAATCAATCGCTATTGTTTTTAAAGTCAGTACATCATCTTGTCAGATCTGTTTGCCCTTCACTTAGCCTGTCGGGAGAGTGAGGCACTAGCAGAAAAAAATACCCCATCCCTCCTAAATCATACTGAAAATGAGTATATAATGTCACATTTGATAGGATCCCCCAGTACAATAGTCATTGGTGAATCTACTGAAACTAGGGAGGCCAGAACTACTCGTGGTATTGTGCTCCACACAATCTACAGGGTCATCTTTCAGTACTTTAAGTATGATCTCTCTAAGATCTCTCTAGGTTCCAGCAATAAAGAGGTCACAGTTGAATAGCAGAAAATATTTCTGTTTAATTGTGGCTGAAGTTGAAGATGTCACGTAACATGGAGCTTTTGGAACTTCCACCTTAAGATTTCCCCTCCTCGAGGCATCAGTCACATGCTCAGTCTCTCACTTCCCACTGCAGTGTAGAAGCTCCCTTTCTGGGACTCAATTCTACTCTCCCGTGCAATGGATTTCTTTTGGATCTGATGCTCCTTAAGGACAAAATGCTGGAGGTGCATGCACACATACAAAGGGGGAGCGGCATAATCACTCATTCATTCTTTTTTTTCTGGTGCCAGTTTTCCCCTTAAACAATGAGGTCATTAACACATTTGACAATTAGTGACTTAAAACTGCCCATCCGTAATTTAGCTTTAGAGATCACTGTACCTGTAGCCATTCAGACTGTACTCATCTATCCAAGACCCAAGAAAGATCTTTCTTTCTGGTGCCAGAGAAGTTCACAAGGTGTTTTAAATGCACTTTTGCCTACTGTCCCTCCAACAGATACAGACACATGCTTACAAATGCTTCCTAGTGAAGAGCTGTTACTGCCAGGTGAAATTCACCTCTGAGGGAAAGATTTGGTAAAAACTACAACGGGTCTTTATTGTGGCCTTAACAAATGCATTGATCGTAGACCAGACCCTCTGGAACGAGGTGCTTTTCACATTTCCCTGTAACACGCCTCCTTTCTGACATCAGACTAAAAAAGAGAGGCCACACGAAGCATTAAACACTTTGATTTCATCTTCCTAGATCTAAATTATTACATGCAAGTATCCGCACTCAAGGAAATGAACTTTTAGTATTTTGTAAAACATTTTGCAATACCTCGGAATGACAAGGTGCTATGAAAGTTTAAGCTGTTCAACTATAGTAGCTAAATGATAAGACCCCCAAAAGATTTAATTTTAGATCTAAGTACTCACAGAACTTGCACTGAAATCAGTCATCAAACTGATACTACTTCTAGATCAGTCCTATGGAATGGCAGAACCCTGGATTGATTTGAATAAAATTATTTCAAATAAATCTTAAAAATATATATGTTAGCCAGCAATGACGAGAAACTAATGAAGGCAGTACTCTGTTCTGTTAGAAATGTATGTCATAGATGGGTTGTGAGATTTTGGGTAGTCAGGCAATATATGAATTATCAGGCAGCCCAACGGGACGTACAAAGGACAACATCATAAAGACACGCTCTCTTATAATCAGGTCGGTTCATGTCTTCTCCTAAAATAAGCGTTACTTTTGAACAAGCTTTACCATCTAGTGCAAAAATCTGCAGACATCTAGATAAATTTCAAACAGTGGTTATTCTGTCTTGCTCAGAATATTTCTACTCATCATAATTCATGAAAGTTAGTGAGGCCTCAATTACTGCACATAAATTCCAAAATATATGGGGCATAAAAAGCTCTTTAACCCAACAAAAAGGCATAACGAGAACTGATGGCTGAAAATAAAAGCCAGCCAAATTCAAAATCAGACAAGAGAATTTTTTTTTTTTAATAGTGAAGATAATTGAACAAGGAAAGCAATGTTATTATTATTTTTAATAATTTGAAGTCTTCAAGTCAAGACTTAAACGTCTTTCTAGCAGTTGTACTGCAAGGAAATAAAAGGTCTTGGGATACATATGGAAAGATGACAAGAGAGTCTCTTTGTAGACCTAGTGGTTCCTTAATGCTTAAAAAGACCACAACCTATGTAGCCATAAAGGCAGGTTAGTCTACTGACAATATACTTCTTCAGCAGTCATAGTTTCCATCAAAAACTGGACTGTGCAGCTAAGTGGATACATATCCTACAGTGAACTGGCAAGACTGCAGTTGTAAAAAGGTCTATTTCATGAGAACTAATGACATTCAGGGTTGTTAGATTAAATAAAAATTGCCTTGAAGTGCCTTACTGAGAAAAACAATAGTGCAAAACTACATATAAGAATGCAAAGCACAAGAGTTAAATTAACTGAACCTCCCTTTTAGCTTTGAGTTGGTAAAATCAAGATAACTTTCTATATTCATAGAGAACAACAAGCTCTATGTAAGTACGTGTGCAAGCACTTACCACCGGAAACTTCCAAGTACATGAACCAGGACTTGCATTGCAAATCTCAACAGAGTTCTCAAAATGCCACAAAATTAAACGTGCATCAACTACACACGTCTTTTCCTTCCAGCTCTCCTGGTCATGAAGAGAGTCCAGACCTCAGCTGTGCATTGTAAGAAGAAAACTTGTTTCATAAGAAAAAAGATGTTTTCTTCTTCGCAAGAAGATAACTTGTTTCATAAACACCCCCAAGATTTATACTGAAAAGTCACACTGTAAAAATCAACATCAGCTTTTCCTACAGAGATTACAGTTCTTTAAGATGAAAAAGAAATCAAACCACGTGAGACTTAAGTTACCACATCAAGCCAATAAGCAGAAAAATGTTGCAGTAGGACAGATGGAATGTTCAACTAACCATCTGATGGGTGTTTTCTGTCGTTTTGTGCATTATGACTCATGGGAGATGAAAATGGGCTCATTTTGCGCGTTCCTGTTGTCGGTGAGTAAGAGCTTAGATTTTTCATTTTGGTCTTCAAAGGTGTTGCATCAGATGGCTGAAATGTAGCAAGACAAAGAGTCTAGATGAGTATTGGCTAAATATAAAGAGGTACCTATGTCCATCCACACCTACAACAGCTGTAAACTTCCCTTCCACGGACAAAACACATTCTGGCCTCTACCTTTCCCATCAGTAGAGTTACACAGCACACCCCAAACCAGACAAAGCCTCTCTGAACATTTACCAGCTGGTCATAGACTTTGTTCTAAGTAATTCCTAACTTTATGCTCTCCCATTATGGGAAACCCATATTATATGTCATGGTGGGTTGACCTTGGTTGGCTGGTATTATTTTTCCTATAGTATTGAGAATTTAAGACACACGAACTATAAGCAACAGTTTTCAGATTTTAATTCTATCACAAGATAGTTATTTCTGTTATTTCTAGTTATTTTCTAAACAAACGTTAATAAAAAAAACCCCAACACTAAGTGAGTCCCTTAAATCCAAAATTTTGTCTCTGGCTTAGGAGTCCAATATGTCTAATGATATAAAAGGAATTATTTGATGATGTTACATGAATTGCACAGGCGAGTTTTCAGAAGAACTAGTCTGCAATTCTGAAAGAGTAACTGGGATTATCTGGGACACAGTTCACTCTCTAGATTGGATGCTGAGTTGCAAACTGGGATTTCACCGCACTGCTGATATAAAAAAGAAAAGAAAAAACAACCCAAATCCACGCTTTGTTTGCACATAAAGGGCTTCAGCTCTAGTAACAACTTGATCCCAGCTAAGAAGTCTAGTGGCTTTAAGCAATACAATAAAGGGACATACTGGGCAAAATCGCTTTTTCTAGTCCCTTTCACAATTTTCTCAAGTGCTTAAAAAAGGGCTGGCTGAATGCAGTAAAAGACACTTTTTCCCTATGGTTTAGTGATTTTTTTCTTTCTCTTGGAAAGATATTATCATCAAAGCAAATCCCACAGAACACCAGAATAAGAGATTGCTTCATCTTTTAATTTGTTACAATCCTGTGGGTTTGAGTTTGAGGAGCAGATTTGTTTTTCTCTATTTTTGTGACTGTAGCAAGCAAAGGAAGGACTCATCTCTGCCCAGCCAACCAGCCTTCTCTACCAGTTTGAGCCTCATTCCATCTGTAAAACTGAGTATCTATCGTTTGTCTTCATGTCACTCATAACAGTCACTCAATTTCATACAGTATTTAAAAAGATTTAATTTGCTGCGCACTTATTTAGCTTTCTTATAGCTCCTGGATATTACTCTGTCTTGTTTTAGCCTTGAATATGGAGTCACCATCTCTGGAGGTGTTTAAGAGCCAGACAGATGTTGTGCTTAGGGACATGGTTTAGTGGTTTTGATAGGGCTGGGAATAAGGTTGGACTTGATGATCTTGAAGGTCTCTTCCAGCTGAAACTATTCTGTGATTCTGTGAATACAGTAAATAATTTTGCATCATCTGTTCATAGTCTTTTTGCAGTCTATCAATACTTAAACAATGCCTGATGGAACCTTCAGTTCGTTGTCAGTAATATTTTGCCACATTCAAGCAGGTTAAAGCAATGTTTCAAATCATCTTTAAGTGAAATATTAATTGCAGTGAAGTATCAGTGCCACTTGAGGCACTTCCATGTCATCAAGTCCATTTTGTAACAAGGAGAATCTCCAATATGCTGACACTTTCAGGGTATTTTTCCTGCTTGAACAGCAGCCACCTCAGCCACCATATTCCTGGATGTGAACTAAGACTCTTTTAAGCAGCTACTTGGAAAAAGTTACTGAGGGGCTTAGAAGGACAGTAGTTATTTGGCAGTAAGAATTTCTCTTCCAGGAAGAAGAGTCTCAGTCCAGTTACGCAATTTTTAAATACTACCATACTAATGTTACAAAATTAGTAAGTACTCATTTCTGATCTGGTTGGCTCAGGCACGCTTGGGGTAGTCCGACCAACGGTGGAATGAGGGCCTCCTTGGACTGAGATTGTAGAAACAACAGTGGATGTGGCAGAGCTAGGAGACACCTCACACAAACCACGTGTGTTTATTACCTTACATTCCTTCCTACCTTCTAGAATGTTATTTAATGATGGCACGCTCTCAATCTCTGACAGGTATCTCTTAGAGGCGTCGTACGAACTAAAAGGCGTCGTGCAAACCTACGTTCCTGAGACTGCAGCTAAAGTTTTTATCTTTCAGATGGGCTTGTTAAGCTTTTAGCTGCTCAAGAACCTGAACGCAGGTAACCACCAAATAACTCTTTATCTGATGGTGAGTGGGCAGGGAAGGAAAAGCTTGAAGGCAGAAAAAGAACTGCATGCAATTTCAGCTGGACCGCTCATCTACAAAAGCGTTACTACAGCCCAAGAAGCAGATGCAAAATTACAGTCACAGCTGCATTCTGAGCAGAACAAGTTGGGTAATGGTACACTAAGCTGCTAATTAAATTGCTAATGATTTTTTTTAGTGCCACTGCGGTATTTTGCCACCTTTGTTTAAATTAAAAGGAAAAAAAAAAAAAAAGTATCTAGAAAATTTTTAAAATTGCAAATTTCTATCTTGCTAAATACCAGCGAGAGCTCCAAGTATGTGCCGCATATAAACAAATCTCTTCAAAATGCCAGAGACGTGGAGATTTATGGGGAGCTCATTTGCTGCCCAGCTATTCCTCTCTCTTTACTTTCCCAGAATTTCCCTTCCTTTAAACACTGCCATCCTCACCAGCTCCTGGGTACTGATGGCTGCAGCAACACCCACTGTTGGTAGGAGCAGATAATAAAGTGACACATGTCATGACATGCTGCTACGGGGAACACGCTGTAGCTGCATTTACCAAAAATAATAGCAACAGTACAATTTTATTTTTATTGTGATAACCGTGGTGAAATTTACTGCAGCGTTAGTACTTTATTGTTTCATTATGCCAGATTAGCTGAGGGAGGTAATTACATCCTTGACATGAAAATGCTTTTAATGTTTTCATTTCAATGCTGCAGTTTAGGATATGCAGATTACAGCATTATCATAATTCCATATTGTTACATGTACGATTACATGGCAGAACATTTGCTTTCAGGATAATGGAGCTAATTTCTAATAAATGATTTCACCAAAGATCTTAACTCATTCAGCTCTTGGGTAAATAGTGATGGCAATAAAAGTGTGCATATTTCTCCGTTATTTTCAAGCGATTCAGGCAGATGTACACCACTTAAAGCCAGGCAGTTCCACGGCAAACGGAATATAATCAATTTTATACTAATATTTTCAGCAGCAATTTTGTGCCCTGTTAATATTTTTCTAGACAACATCCAACCTGTAACAATATAAAGGCAACTCTAATGAAATATCATTTCTATACACATGGTAGATCTATATTTGCCTACTTATAGCTATATGCTATATATATACACGTAGCTATATACATATCTACACATATCCATAGCATAATATATACACATACATATATACAGACACATACATATATACATACGCAGCCCAGGTGATTCCATACACCAAGAAATACTTACATTATCTTTTTTATCAGTGTCCAACTTTAATGCTCTTTTAACTCTGCAAGAGAAAAAAATATGGATGAATTTTATGGTCATCTAGACACAAAGATTTCTGGTCGGAAAGTCGATAATCTGGAATTTTAAAGACATTTTGCTTTCTCGTGTTTCACCGCTTTTTTTTTTTTTTTATACTCCACAAGAAAACTAATCTCATCCAAAGCAAATACGTTAACTGCTTAAAATACTGCGCAACAAAAACGTTGCTCGTTTAGAAGGACAAAGTGTTTGCGTAAGAAAATCCAGCTTTATACTAGAGATAAAACCCAAGACACCGAGGTGAAATCACGCGGTATATTTGTCCCTTTCTCAAAGACTATAACCAACAAAAAGCCCCAAAACATTAACACTTACATACCTTCCAAGCAAGGGTGGAAATTATTTTGCCATTAGTAGAAATAATGTATTAGGCTTTTCAAACACAGACAAGGTGAAAAAGGTAGTTCCTCCCATCATTTTAGCTCTTAACATGATTCAGTGCTGCCAGACTATGACTTAACTGGGGAACAGATGCTCTATGTCTTTACAGGTCCCCAAACCATAAGAAACTATTTGCTAGTCTTCTTCACTATACTGATTCAGGAACGTGCCAAGCTCTCTCTGCAAAATCTGCTCTGCTGAACTGGATGCCCAGCTGTTAATGGCAACGCTAGAAGAGGAAAGCTGAATATTTATAATACTTTATATCGTACAGCTGTCTTCTAAAGAGCAGTCATCAAAATTTTATTGAATGCAGGCTAAATGCTCAAAGGAAAGAAAGGTCAACATAATTTAAGACTATTTTTCCCAGAGACAACTGAAACTTTTTAAGCGTATTCCTAAATCTTAATAGTTTAAAGTATTATATAAAATAACGAGAACAAAAATTTAAAATCTTTGTAAGAACAGTCCCCAAGAAACACATACATTTTATCCAATTAAACAAGATTCAGAAAATACACCGTATTTTAATAACTTAGTTCACAGTTTTTACCTCAGAAATGAACGTTTTGACTTGTAAGGAATTAAAATGACCTCACTCCAATCATATCCTTTTAAAATTTATGTTACTATTTCAAAACTGTAAATTAAATTCTTGGAAAAATAGCACAGAAACACGTCTTTGAAATACAACTCGGGCAAGAGTCTTTTATGAATACTGTTTTACAGCTATCTCTATTACAAAAAGGGGAAGGGAAGTATTCTATCTTAAAAAAGCCAAGTAAACAGGTAACATTTAAATTAAAAAAGCAGGTGAAATTCTTGCCAAAGGGCAGTCAAAGCTGTAACAGTTTGATGGAATTCTTTACAATGTATTTCTTTTTTAAATAGAAACCCATCTTGCTCAAGGAATGCGGACTCCATTACATCTTCCACCCCAGTGGCAGCAGAGAAACATTATATTTATTAATCCATCGACTCTGGCAGGATGCTCCAGGGGCCAATGCATTTGCATGTTATACTAAGGCATGTTATGATGGAAGTTTTTATGATGGACTTCAAAAGAAGCTGGAAGCCAAAGTAAAGCAGCATCTGGATTCGACATAGCTGTAAGGATGAAGATAAATGAGAAGCTACATGAAAATCCCACTAAATTATAAACATTTAGAAAATTTCTTAGAGAGAAGGTTGTGGACTGGTCAAAACCATGTTCTTTAAAGCCTGTCAAGTACTGTGTACAGCAATAGAGTTGCAGACAGCCCAAATTTCTCTCTGGTGGCCTGCAAAAGCCCTGCAAACACCCTGAGCTACGGCAGCCAAGAGACAGCCTTGCTCTGGGCAAGCACTTCAACCCTGGAAGGAGCCGCATGGATACAATCTTGGCTTCAGGAGGTCAACTTTGCCTGACTGTCCCAAAGCCATCCTACCTGACAGCCTGGTTTGCCCATGGGCTTGTTTTTTAATGATTGTCTTTCCAACGCCAGAATGTGAGAAGGTGAATCTTAAAATAAGTTAAAATTGGTGCTCTCAGGCTACATGCAGTGCCTGGCTAAAACCACCGAAACAAAAGCCACCCAGACATCTAGCACAAAGATGCAGCTGGCCAAACAGTCTTCTCTCAGACCTTTCAAAAGAGGAACGTAGAGAAGAAACAGTACGTGCATCTCGGAGCAAACAAAATTCCTAAAGTATTTTAGGAAACACCGTGGAGAAGAGCACCAGCTTTAATTTGGTTTATCTTTTTATATGGCTGGAAAAACCTTGCTGTGGCTACAGTGTACAATCCAATGTCAGAGTGTGAACAAGACAAGGAGACAGAAAGATGAGACATACGTGATGACAGCACACAACTTATTTACCTGAGTTTCCTGCCCTTGAATTGGTTCAAAATTCCCTGACAAGGCTTGATTTATTTTCTTAATGAGGCAAATTATGATGGCACATGTTCAGAGACAGCTGTACAACCTGGCAGTGATTTTACCCATAATAGTTATCAGGTTAAGGAACTACAGAGTACTTCTATCTGTTCACCTGTCATTTGAGTTCATATTTTCAGTTCCTGGCTAATACTGGGAGACCTTTACTCACTGCTTTGATAAAACCACTTCTATGAGGAACTCCTTAATGTTGAGAGCTTAGGTATGCAGTTTAACTTAGTTTAACTTAGGTATGCAGTTTAACTTGCTATAAAGAAAAGGAATTTTTAGATATTGTTTTTAATTCCACATACAGTTAACTTTCCTTCACAATTCCTTTCTGAATGAATACAATGCTAACAGTCACGTGCAGATTTGATGAACAAAAAGAGCACACAGAATCAGGGCCTCGATGATATTATTTAATTAAAAATACCCTAGAGAATATTGTAGTGCATTTTGAGGCCATTTCAGTCAGCTTCAAGTTTCTCCTTTTACTGGGAAAATAAAGAAAACACAAATAATTTTCTATGTTAAGCTTAAATGGTAGTTAAACTTAGTGTGCAACCCATGAGAAATACTTAAACACCAACAAATCAAAGCTGGTGTATTGGTAAGTTTCTTTTGTGTTCCTACTGTCTGGCATGGTTACTTCAGCTTCCAGTGGTCAAGACTGGCAGAAGCTGGAACCTATGCCAGCTCTACCAGAAGTTATCTCTGGAATTGCATAAAGAGCTGTAAAGTGGGACAATATCCCAAATCCGTATATAGGCAGCATGAGCCTCATGGCCTCACCTTACTGCTGCTGAAGTTTGCGACATCCTACACATTTTCTTTATTGTTCTTCAGAAGCTCAGGTTCAGCAAAGATACACAAGAACAGCATCAGGTGAATTATATTTAGGGATTGGAGTGTGTTCAAAGAGCAACAAAGAGCACAAGTCTTGTGAGGAGCAGCTGAGGGCCCTGGAGCTTGTTAAGCCTGGAGCAAAGGAGGCTCAGGGGAGACCTTCTGGCTCTGACAGCTCCTGACAGGAGGCTGGAGCCAGGGGGGGT
>JAAGNO010025239.1:0-15631 GCA_033439905.1 Ceryle rudis
GCCATTGGCAGGGGGGTTGGAACTGGATGATCTTTAAGGTCCCTTCCAACCCTGACAATTCTATGATTCTATGACATGCATTCTTACTCTGACCAGCCCTAACTAACTATAGGTACACGGAACATGCTCACTTAGGAAACAGACGTAATTCCTTGGATAGAAATCCCTGTTATGACTTCTGCAATGTGGCAGGATTCCTGAGTTTTAGACAGCGAGGTAACTGCACATATGTTTGAGGATCTTGGGGCAGATCAATGAAAAGAATTAGGCCTGGATTGCCTGTTAAGAATCTGCAGCTTTGGAGCAGATGCTGTGCTCTGCTTGGGATGTTTTACTCTATGGCTTTCGCAGCAGGGAGCGTGTATAGCCTGAAGCAACCAAAAGAAATGCCTACGAAAGGGATGTGTTTTGAGCTGGCACCTCAGGGAGGATAAGGTACCTGTTGATCCTGCCTCTTTGCCTTCATACCTGAAGCTGCTGCTGGAGGAAGATGTCAAACCTCTCTTCTCCAAAAACAAAGTTCTGTTTTTACTTCCAGGTTGGAGAAGAGACAGGAATGGGAACGTGGGGAGAGAGTAGTGTTCGGGCTTGTGCCTCTTCCCCCCAACCCTTTTTATCCAGTAGCTCAGTTATGAGTCCTCTGTGAAACTGGATTCTTTCCCATGCTCCACACTTCAAACCCATTACTACTCGAGCGCAGATGCTTTAACATAGTCAGGCGGTACTTGACTGTTTAGTATGGAAGCTGTTCTGCTTTTCATAAGCTCCTCAAGACTCGTGAGGGATTCCAGGCTGCCAGCGTCACTGAACTGTCCGTTCTCATCCAGCTTTTTGAAGGAGTAGCACATCACATTCTCATGAGTCAAAAAAGTCATGCTTCAAAGAGCAACTGGTTATATCTTTGCTACCAACGAGAATACATTTGCCATTACCAGTACTGTGATTATGTTTCTGAAATGGGTGTGAAAATTGCTTAGAACCTGAGCAAGATCCTTGAATAATTATTTTTCAGGTGCCAGGCTGTAAGGCTCCTTACTGTATTCTGTGCACTGGGTGATATAAATTTGAAAGGCAGGAAATTGTAGCAGGAAAGTGAAATCTGGTTTACTTGCACATTTTGCACTAGAGCTGTTCTGCTAGCAAGTGAAGCTCAGTCCGTACACCTGTTGGGGACCTGTTTCCATTTTAATTTGTAGCCAGTGAGCTTATTTCTTATTTCAGCAAATGCTTTTTCTCCAGCCATCCTCTCCGGTATGTATCACAGGCCAATGTTTGCTTCTAAGAACAAGACAAATAATGAGCTAGTACTCAGTTTCAGAAAAGGTTACAGAAACTCATTTTGTTGGAATCACAAATATACCAAACATGGCTACAGGGGGTTCTGGAGACAATTACAGGTGTTTTGTTTTGACCAAAGAGTTTGTCAGCAGCCTAATACCATATTCCCTGGTTTCTTTTCTGTTTTGAAAGCAAGTACAGCCCTTCATCTGAATTATCAGCCTAATTAAATTACCCCGAGTGTTACATTACCACGAGAGATCCATACTGAGATGAAACGGAATCCCATTTTATCCGTTTCAAACCCAAATGCTTTATTTCATGGAATGCTGGCTTATCATCTTAAAGTGACAAATCCCTGTAACAAGCAGCTGATTAAGCACTTACATTTTCTTTGCAATTAACAAATTGACAACAACTTCATCTAAGTTTTTGTTTCCCTTCAGAAATGGCCTAAAAAAACCCCACGCGCTAAATGCACAAAATAAATTAGAACCCTCCAAATTGATACTCCCAGTCTCCTAACTAAACGACCTGATAGCTTTTGTATTTCCTAGGGGGTAGTTTGCCAGCTCCCTCCTCTGCAAATGAGGTTTCCTATTACCCTGTGAAATGCCTGCCTTGTTCCATTGCTTCTGTGGACTGGGGCAGCCCGAGTGCGTAATGGGGGGTGTGTGGATTCTGCACCAAGCATCTAAAGGTCAGATACTGGAGGTCACTTTTAGCAATACAGGTACTTCATCAAATAGGCGATCTATGTAAGCTAGGTGTTCTTGCTGAATGCTCGGATCACTGTGTGACTTTTTAACCATAGGATTCCTGCGTCTGTCGTTGTCTGTTTGGGAATTGAAGAGATGACGTGGATTTCAGAGTATTTTAATTTCCTTTTTCCTTTTTATTCCGCTCCACGGTGTTTGTTTAGCTATGCTGTACAAGTTGAAAATCACTTCATGCACAGAGTTACAGAAAGACACCTAGTGCCGTGTGGCTGTGGCTTAGCCAGGATTGGCAGAGGACACATATCCTACTGAAGGTAATGGTCTAAATGGAAAATGGGATTGCCAGTCACTGCTTTTTCCTAGCTTGGTCTCAGGAGTACATTTGCCACTCTGGTGATTGACTGCTAAGCTCTCGCCAGCCTTACTTTACCTAATTTTAGTGCTTCACAGCTGCAGTCAGCCAGCAGGAGCCGAAAGCAGCACCATGGGTGTTCAGCTGAACAAGAGGTCTGCCTCTCTACTTTGGTCAAGAACCCCCGAGGATAATCACTGCTAAAATTATTTGTAGACTGAGCTGAAAATCCTGAATTTAGTATATAGGGAGTCAAGGCCTTGTGTTCTGATTCTTGCTTTCTTCAATAGTAGATATTTCACCCGGAGTAAAGCGTGTGTACCTAGTACAGGCATTCCTACTGAAGGTTTTTGCAGCACAAATTCAGACTTTGATTAGAGCCACTGTGTGCTAACTCCAAATGGAGACCTCAGCTGGAAATTAACAAGTAGAATTAAAACCCATTCAATTCTGTTTCCTTCTGAAGTCTGTGGCACTGGCTTATTTCCTTAAGGAACTGGAAGGTGATAGTAAACATCTGTGATCAAGAACATCCCTTCCTAGCCAAGAAAGAAAGAAATCTTCCTTATTCCATCCTTGTCTCCTCTGCACATCCCTTTGTTCACTGACACACTGATCTCATCTGCGGGCAGAGGGAACAAACTGGAGGGCTCCCAGAGTTTTGCCCCAGATGAGACACATCAGCCATGCTTCCACCAAGAGCATTTTAGAACATTAAATCTACCCTTTTAAAAAATCAGCCCTTTTCATTCCCTTCAAAGGGTCGTTTGCCTACAGCTCCTTTTGTCTCAGGCTGTGTAGGACCTATGTATCAGCTACTGTCCCTTCCTCTTCAGGGAGGGGTGTACTGAGAACTGTAGTTGAGGTAGCTTGACTGTAAAGACTTGAGTCCAGAGTGCACTAAGGCTGTTTCTCGATTTGAAACTGCCAGACAGGAGAGACAAGCTCCGCTCTTCAAAACCTAGCTTCTAACCTTCTCTAATACACAGAAGTCCATTTGTAGAAATGCATCTCCTCGCTTGCTAATGCAAGCACAGAAATACCTTTTCTGGGCTGCCCCCAGTTTTGCTGTGGAGGACAGATAAACAGCAGTATGACTTAGGCTCTTTTATTTCAACATTTCTGCTGTTAAAATAAAGCTCTGGGTGATACTTCTGCCCACCACAGCAGTGAAGCAAGTGGGTCAGCTCTTCAGATGAGGAGTGTTAAGCCTGCAAGAGCTGATTTTTCAGTAGAAGATGTACACCCACAGTGTTGCGTTTGAGAGAGGGCCAGTCAGGGATGCGAGAACTTCCTTACGCCACTCAGAGCCAGTTCTCCCTTTTGGTAAACAGGGGAAGCTGTTTTCTGATAGTCTTCTTCAAAGTTCTTCCAGGGAAGTTCTATTAAACTGGAGACATATCCGAGATTGTTACTGATAAAATGTAGTTTTATTAAATTATAAATTCCGTAACAAAAACGAGACAGATCAAGAAAAACCTCAAAAAACAAAACTACAGAGACTAGATGGCAAAGCCAGGGAAAATGCCGTGAAGAGTGTATAGGTAAGAATTCGCAACAAAAGTTAACAGCATTTTTACATTTCCATTGAAGGAAGGTAAATGATTGCTCTTGTCTAGTAAAAACACATTTTAACTCCAAACTCACATCTATTTTCTCACATTAAATTAAGCATCCTGCTCACACCCAACGTCTTGCCTGCTCCCACATTGCTTTAGTGTTCTTTTCATACATCAATCCATGCAGAAAGTAGTAAGACACTTAATGCAACAGTCAGATAATGAAGACAATTCAAGTTGTACAGTAGATATACATTGGCCAAAAAGGGACTGAGTATCTCCAAGGGGAAAATGCTACAAAATAAACACAAGACATGTTCAAGAAAACTGGGTATTGCTAAACAGCTTTCAAACCATTAACAGGACAACCCAGTTTCCTACTGTTAGAGTCTTCCAGCTGAAACACGTTAAGAGACTTAAGTTAACAGGGCAAATCAGTTTCTCCCCTTCATCCCGCCCTCCCACCAAACACGCTTGCTAGGTTTGAGTGCAATGCCAACGTGGACAGAAAATTTACAGATAAAGGACTGAGTTTTTAATCGCATGGCTCTAGATTTAAACTTCAGTGACTGTGCACTGTCCATCTGGCCTTCTAGATCTTACGCTTGTGTTTACCACCCCGCCCCCTGCCACTGGTCTATCCGCTCCTGACTGGCTTGCGTTTGCATTCAAGTGTCTCTGCTGGACAGAGGACGGGCGTTGCTGAAGGTGGGCAGACACGTCCTCGCTATCGCTGCTAGCATCCGATTCGGTCTCCTCAACAGAGGTGTCAGGGGCTGGCACCCTACCAGAAGATGATGATTCGTGGTCTTCTTCTCCCTCTCCCCTGTGACTCCTTTCAGCCATAGTGTCTCCATTTATTTGTAAGTGGGCAAAAGAGTTCTCTAGAGAATTGCTTGCATCTGGAGATGGTGTTGAAGGACTCATCAGCTGACCATCCAGTGACGGCAGGGGCCTAGCAGAAATGGATGCTAGAGGCTGCAGAGCTGCAGCCCCTGGAGTCGGTGTGCTGTCTGCACCATCAGCAGAGTTCTCTCTTGCCAGGTTGACAGTGTTGGTGTCACAGTCCAACCTCAGCCCAGCCACTCCCTTCTTTGGTATATCTATTATGTCCCGCTTTATTTTTCTGCGACGTCCGTGCTCATTTCTCCTATACTGAACCATGTTTTCCAGGTCGGCTACATATAAAAACCCAGCAATTAGCATTTCAGTGCTCTTTTTACCCTTAGAAAAGGCATCTTCCAGCTCTCTGCTGGTACGTTCATCATACTGCCACCAACCATTTCTACCTTCATAGTACCAAGCGTATTCTCCATTGCCTCTGCTTGCCGCTTTGAGTTCTTCTGGTGACAGTAAGGTTGGCTTGTCAAGAAAATCCTCTGGAATCTCCTGCCGGCAGAGTGCACATCGCTTTCCAAGCCAAGAAGCTCCCTTGACACACAGATAGCAGAAAACGTGTTTACACGGCAGACTTACTGGATGGACACACGTTTGCAGACAGATAGCACATTCAGGGACTGTCAGGGAAGGTGCTGCGTTAGCACAGGACTCATTTGTCTTCCTATTGGTGGGAAGCATGTTGATTGAATGATCTATTTCTCCACAGCCAGCCATCCTGCAGAAAATCAAAGATAGATTTAAATCAGTTTATTACGTCAACCTAAACTGGCACCTTACATCACCTCTGACCTCGACGTCCACAAAATGAGAAGCTTGTCTTAAATTAAGGCAGGTGATCATTTATGAAGCTCAACCCAGAGAAACTGACAGGTTAACATTCTGTTTCCTGAGGTGACAGACTAAATGGACTTCTGGGAGAATTTCTTTTGCTCATCACCAATCTTTTGGAAGCACTTCCTCAGGGAAAGGGTGATCAGACACTGGGATGGCCTGCCCAGGGAGGTGGTGGAGTCGCCGTCCCTGGAGGGGTTTAAGGAGAGATTGGATGTGGCGCTCAGTGCCATGGTCCAGCTGATGTCAGGGTGTTGGGGCATAGGCTGGACTCGATGATCTTGGAGGTCTATTCCAGCCTCAGAATTCTGTGATTTTGTGATTTGTTTGTTCAATTTTCAGCACGTTAGCACGCCAAGTTAGAAACCACGTTTTGGAATTTCCTCTGTCCTTTCTCTGAAGTAGTTTTGACTAATAAACCTCCAGCCAGCCAGTTACTTTGGAGCCTCCTCAGGAAATTTCAGGAAGCTAAGCTCCTTTCCTCAAGAGATGATCTAGCTGCAAACACTGAACTTAAAAACAATCTCTCCCCTCTATTGGTGATCATCCATTTGTTTAAGGGATTGTCTGAACGGTGCCCCAGACATCTCCACAGTCGAAAATATGCCTGGCAGCAGCAGCACCCAGCTGAAGTATTCGCCCACTCTGTTTCTTAGTCCCCATGCAATCACAGTATATCAACCCTCAAACTGGGCTCAGAATAACCACAAGGCTGCAGAAAGAACCAGGTTTGAAAACTGAGGTGGCTTTTTCAAAAGATACCCTGGATTCCCTTTTCCTAAACACGAGCTCCCCCGATGCAGCTGAGTGCACCTCAGAAGGAACTGCTGTAGCCCAGCAGAAGCAGCAGCAGTCTATCACAGACGACACACAACCTTGACGTGACTGGTTTGTGAGGTTATTGCCCCTACCTTCTCTGGCCATATCTTATTTCTGCCGTTACAGATGATTTGTAACCAACGGTAAGACAGCAGGGAATGCAAAACTGCATAACTTTGGTATTATGTAGGATATCAGGAGTTAAAAAATTCTAGCCTAAATATGCAAATGCCATCTCAACTACATTTTTTTGCCATGGCAATCTTTCACAGTCTGTTTCACGGTAATTTTCCTTTTATGTTCTTATTTAGTAGCAATCAAAACCAAACACCAGATATCACATGAGGGAGAAGAATGGGCTTTGGGGGACATGCCTTTTTTCATTTCTATCCCTCAGGAACTTTGAGGCTGATGTTCAGCAAAATAGCCTTTCAGTGAAACTAGTCTCTCTTGTACTAGCAGCTAGGAATTGTTTGTGCAAAACCACCACAGGCGTGTGGGCCGAAAGGGACCTTTAGAGGTCGCACAGTCCAGTTTGCTGCTCCACGTGGCACTAGATGCCACCAATGCTAAATCAGGTCAGCTGAGTCTTCTTGGAACCTGCAAGGATAGAGATACCACAGCCTCCTTGGACGGCCTGTTCTAGCTTTATCCATCTTTCTAGCAGAATGTGGTATCTCGAGAGAAAAAGCCTATTGTTGCTATAAAAGCCCCTGCTGCTTTAAAAGTCTTATGATTATGTGCTGGGATTAAAAGAGAAAACCAAGATTTATGCTTCAGTATCTCTCTTTATCTTTACAATAATGTATTAAGTGCTATTTACTTAAAAATGTATTTCTGCATGCTGTCTGTTCCCTTCTGTTGCTATAATTTCCTCTCAAAAGACCAATGCCTCTTTAAGCCTTTTTTTTTTTTTTTTTTAAATCAAATCATTCTTTTAAAAGCTCTGCAGCTCAAGTATTTTTCCTTGAATGTCGTGGTTTAGGCCCACCCAGATGGCAACTGATGGCAACTAAGGATCACGCAGCCGCTCGCTCAGACCCCCCCCCCTTCCCTCGGTGGGATGGGGAAAAGAAAATACAACAAAAAGCTCGAGACAGAGGACAGGGAGGGCTCACTGACCAGTTAAGGTCACAGGCAAGGCAGACTCAACTTAGGGAAACAACCGCCTTTTAATTTAAGCCACCACCAATTTACCAATCAAATCAGAGTAGGATAATGAAAGATACAATGAAATCATAAAAACACCTTCTTCCAGGGCTCGGCTCTGCTTCCGATTTCTCTGCCTCCTCCCCTGCAGTGGCACAGGGGGACAGGGAATGGCAGCTGTGGTCTGTTCAGCACACCTTGTCTCTGCCACTCCTTCATCCTCAAGGGGAGGACTGCTCACACTCCTGCCCTGCTCCAGCATAGGGTCCCACCCACAGGACACAGTCCTCCACGAGCTTCTCCAGTGCGAGTCCTTCCCAAGGGGCTGCAGTTCTTCATGAACTGCTCCGGTGCGAGTTCCTTCCACAGGGTGTAGTCCTCCCAGTGAAGGACTGCTCCACTGTGGGCTTCCTTCAGTCACGGCCTTCTCCAGGCGCAGCCACCTACTCCGATGTGGGGCACTCTATGGGCTGTAGGTGGGCATCCGTTCCACTGTTATCCTCCACAGTCTGCTGGGGGTCAGCCTGCTGTCTCACCACAGGCTGGAGGGCAACCTCTGTTCCAGGGCACCTCTCCTCTCCTTCCTCACTGACTGTGGTGTCCACGTAGTTGCTTCTCTTGCATCCCCCTCCTCTCCAAGACAAAAGAAGCTGCCCAGCAGGTTTATCCCCCATTAAATGTCATCACAGAGGCACTTGCACCATTGCTGATTGGCTCAGCCTTGTCCAGAGATGGGCCTGACTTGGAGCTGGGGGAGCTTCTAGAAGCTTCTTAGGAGCTATACCCCTGAAGTTCCCCCACCACACACAAACCCAACACGCTGAATTACCAGATATCTCTATCCACCTACGTCTCAGTTCCATACCTGAAATTTATGTCTCCAAGATTCAAGATAAATCTGCATCCTAGTTCCTAAAAATCAACATTACCTACTACCTGGTAACTTTTTACTCTACAGCACACAGCTGCCTGTGAGATCCATGTGAACAACGCTGCAAACACACTGCTTTCTGGGAGCCTCACACTCCCAGAAAACAGCTATATTTTGCAACAGAATTTTACACCAAAACTCGGGAGAAACTTATTTAAAGAAGAGGTCAGGCAAAGCTATCGAGATTTCAGAATACCCACAAATACAACCCAACCAGTATCCCACACCAGAAGAGTTGAAAGAGAAATCCATATATTACTTAATTTGTGCTGACCATGGCTGACGTAAGGGATCTGCATTTTGAAGTGCTCCCATAATGAAATACGAGCGTGCAAAAAAGCACAGCAGCAGCAGCAGCAGCAGCAGAGATTTTTACTTCCACTCTATGGTTTTACAAAAGGCTGCTTCTCCCTGAATACACTTTATAAAGTTACCCTTTTCAGAATCAAAGGAAAGATTAAAACAACCTGTAGATAAGTAACTTTTATCCAAGAGACGTATCATAATGAAGATTTTGGAGGGGATTAAAATGCAGTGCTGGGATTAAAAATGCAAAGGATGTTGGCAAATTAAATTCTGATACCATGAACTAATTTATTACTGAACTAAAAGCAGAGTGAAAGTTCTCACCTGCTCACTGAGAGCACAAAAATGCTAATACTAGAGCGATGCTCAATAGGTCATCCATTAATTTGAGGGTTCTTTGTTACCTTACTAGATGAAGACAGTGATGCAGGATATAAAAAGGAAGGAGTAAATGCCTTATCTTGAAATTCCTACTCTATTTTTAATGACTCAGAGAAAGATGTTATGTGTAAAATGAATAGAGCTGAAGGAATAAACCCTTATCTCTAAGCAAGTGCTACCCAGCGACATAAAACTCTTAAAAGATAAGCAGAACTGCAGTTGCATGTGCTCAGAATGCAAGGAGAATTACGCACTTGAAGATCCAAATCAACTAAACAGATGCTGTCTCACTTTTCTGTTTTTAAAGGAAGATCCTAATTAATTCTTTTTTTGTTTACCTTGTTAAATACGAAATGTAGGTCACAGAATTTTTTCTTTATAAGCTGGGCTAAGGATGTACATGTAGATTTTTATCGAAGAGGTAATCCTTCAGAAAGGAGGAAAAACATCTAGGACCTCTATTCTGCTCCATTATGGCTGTGGAAGCACTTTACTTGCAACTTCACAGTATTAAGAACTAAACAAAGCTGACAACAGAATATTTCTCCTGAAATTAAAAGTAGTATTTTATAACAAGGTTGAATCAAAGCAGGCATCATACTAGAACTGTTACCACACAGTAAAGCTCTGCTTTTTGGAAGGCTGGGTTCCTGTAAGTCACTTCTTGTAACTAAGAATGTTACATTATGGAATAGTGAGGCTGAAAATTTATCAAACTCAAGGACGAGTTCTAACAACTATTTTAAAGTATTTAGATCCTCAATTCAGGTATAAGGAAGGGAACAAAAAGCATCTGAACACTGCATTTTAACAGAAATACAGCCTAGAGCCAACTGAAATGGAGCTAGTCCACAATCCTGACAGATCCCACCTCTCTATTATCCTTTTGGGGGCTTTTTTTAAACATATACTTAATTTGTAAGCTTAGGGTGCACAGCCTAGAGAGCCTTCATCAACACTAAAAGTATGGAAGAGGTGATAGATAAAAACTATATGGAAAGACCCCAGGCTTTCTAGGACTCTACAGGAAGAAAAAGTAAATTGCCACAGAATCAGCTCAGAACTGAGTAATTTTTCAAACTCCAGGTCAAATTCTAACTGCAGCTACACAGTCTTGTCAAGGAGCTGACGCGTGTTAGTCCATTACCAAAACACCAGCTTACCTCTTCTGAATAATGTTCACTGAAGCATGCCACAAGACTGAAACGTCCTCTCCTCAGATGTCTCCAGCTAGGATGGCAGGTACTCTTTCCCAAGGCCAGCTCATTCCTTGCCTGTCCCACCCAGTTGTACACTACAGCTCTTCAGCTCCGCTGCAAACGGAAAGCAAATAATGTCACCATTGCAGTGCTGGACAGAGGGATAAGCAAGCAAAATACAATGTCATGGTCCTGTTACAGAAAATAAATTACCATGCTTTCATTTACCCAACCCAGGATATTTTCAATAAAAGTATCATTAGAATTCTCTTTTATTTTTTACAGTAATCAAGTCTGGCCCACAGTTCTGATGTCAATTATTTTGATGTCTGACTTAAGCAAATTCTCTTTTTCTACAGTATTATAAAAGGTGATTATCTTTCTAATAAGTTAATGGCTCATTTCCCTAAAGTGACCATGCACACAAAAGGAGAGGTAAGACCACGGTTAGGAACCTGTTATGTTTGTACAAATTTAACCTCTAATAACTAACTCCCTTTATTCAGAAAGTTGAAAAAGTCACAGTGTCTTCCTAAACCTGTGTCTAAAGCTGCCCATATCCCATCATTCCAAAGGAGTATCTAGGCTTGTATCTTGTCTCTTAACGGGGGCTAGTATCAGATGGTTGAGGAAAAAAGCCAATGCATGCAAATAGGTGGTTTCCCCTAGGTCCTCTCCATGTTTCGAGCTGTCTGTAGCTCAGAGCCTTGCATCCTTGTCCTCTTGTTCAGAGTACGCGTGCACTCATTTCATGAATGAACCTCAGAACGCTTTAGCACCGTTTTTTATGAATCTACAGATGTATGTCCTTACCCGAGCTTATAGACAAACTCTCTGACCTAGATTTGATAAGGTAAACAAAACAAAAAAAAGCATGAATTAGGATCTTCCTTTATTTCTTTATAAAGTGCTGAAGGGCTCCGAGGTTCATTCATGGAATGAATGCATGCAATCTCTGAAAAAGAGGACGAGGACTCCACACCTCCAAGGTAATACACCCCTCTCCAGGCTATCAGGTAATGTCAGTCACAATACGTTTTATCGATGTTACCAATCAGAATCTCAGCCAAGTCACCTCACAAGTAGATAATAATCACTGGAAACTGGTAGTGTCTAGCAAATACCCAAATAACTCCACAGTAGGGAATTAGGAATCTGCAAACTCAGAGAGGGCAGGGAGACCATCAAGATTTCCCTGTGGCATTCTCACACCCTAACAGGAAGGTCTTGACCTAAAATGTATTTGGGCATCATCTGTAAAATACTGATGAGCCAGAGTTCTATCTTCCTCCTGGGCCGTAGCTTTCAGGATCATTCTTAAGCATTTTGAACTACAACTTCCAGTTGCTGAAGAATGTTACATACAGGGATGATAAGAAGCAGACCCAAGAACGTCATATCTTATATTTCAATTTGCTCAAGGAAAGAATCATTTCAGTATAAATACAGTGCAGATCAGACGTGTTCAGAGTTGAGCAAACTCAAGGAGTGCTAAGTCCCAGAAAGAGCAGGGAGCACTGAGCACTATAGTGCTCTGTGCTGGAGTCCTTCATGAAATGATCGAACATTTAGCATCAGTAACATCGGAGTGAAATGTTCAGATCACTTCGGTGTAAGACGTCTTACTCAACTATGTTATTTTCTTTGTAGCTGAGCACCACGTAACATTTCATGCAGCTATTTTTAGAAAGAGCTCTTAAGGAAAAAAAAAAAAAAGGCAAAAAATTAACAAGCCTATCCACACCTTTTCTGCCCTCTTGTTCTAGCAGCTTCCCCTTTCTTCACACATCAGTCTGAAAATAGGAGCTGCAATCACGTTAAAATTTTGGCTCTACTAATCCACTCAGACAAGAATACTATGTTTGCTATGATCAAAGAGAGTTGCAACAAGCTTGATGCTGTGGGTGTGGTTTTCAGTCCTTCATCTTAGGAGCTGGCTTTCTGTTACTTCTGTAGGTATTGCTTGAAGCCTTTTATCTACTACCTCTTGCAATCTACTACCTCTCACAATCTACTATTAGAGGTAGCATATCATAAAACCGAATATGATGTGGAGATAGAAGAAAAAGGTTGGGTCAGTTCTGGCAGATTTCTTAGGAAAGAAAAATGCATGCACGTATTCAAGGTATGTAATTACACCTAGAAGAATCCATGTAGGGCATAATTATAGGATTATATGAAGGCAACTTTCTAATTGCTGTATAGCTCTTAAAAAGAGCAAGCTCACAAAATGACTTCAGGTAACCTCTACATTTCATGACATTATTATTTATTTAATAAGCCAGTCTTGAGAATTTTACTAACTAGGCTAAAAGACATTTGTGGTTACACACACCTTTCCCAGATGATGACTCCTCCTTTAAAGTCAAGTGGGTAAGAGCTGTGTTCTATACTTAGCAATTAATTTTCTATGCTAGAAAAGCATGTAGTATCAGGAGTTGCACTACCTGCAGCGACCTGTAAGTATCCCTTCCTTCTGAAGGCTCCCGAAATCCACACATCCTATCACACACTGATTTTAAAACCCGCATTCGAGATGCAACAGATGGACAACCCCCGGATCAGGAATTTAAACTGGACAACATCCCCTCCTAAACAGAGGCTCAGACGGCTGCTCTCTTTGTCCCCTTGAAAGTCTCCTTGCTGGGAGAAGATCACGTCTGCTTCTTCTGTGCAACTTTAAGATGCTGAAGTGGTGGACTTCCTGACAGGCCGATCTCCCAAAAATGATTTCAGGTTCTCCTTAAGAAGAATTTCAAGCTTTTACTAGACCAAGAAGGAATTAAGTAATTTGTTAGTTCAGTCAACTGTGCCCGTTGGATCCCCACTGGGTTGAACTATCAGACCTAATACAGTCTTTTTTCCCATTTTCTATTTCCTCAGAAAAAACAGCAGCAATAAAATAAAAAATAAAAACCACCACCAAACAAACAAAACCCCACCACAAAATGGAAACTTAAATAGGTAAGGAGACAACTCCTAAATGTCAATGAAGCGTTACCTACAGACTTAAGAAATCTTCCCTGTAAGTAGAAGCTTTGCTTTTTAAAAAGAAACAAGCAGAAACCATTTGTAAATTCAACACTAGCTTCCAACCGTACCAGCCAAAGACTACTGTCCTCCCTCAAATGACAGATGATCTCACAAATTCTGCAACTCTCTACAGATTACACTAAAACAGCTATCACAAAGTCATAATTCCTCCCCCCATATGTTGAAAACTCAGCATCTACAGCATGACTTCAAAAAAGTAAATGATCTTCTGTAATTAAATACCTGGATTTTTTCCATCAAGCTCCCGGATTTGTAATTCAGTTACTGGGGGGGGGAGCAGGAGGGGGAAAAGAACCCCTGAGTTTTGTCCTTCCCTGCAAGTCACCAGAAGCCAACCACTACGGGAAGAAAGAAGGAATATGGCTGTTTTTCTAGATAGGAAAAATCCCTCTCCTGTCCGATGGTCTGCTACTGTCAAATACAGTATTAGCTCATCAAAGTACAGAGCCTAAACTGACCTTGGGCACAAGACAGCACAACAGATAAATAACCTCGCTGTCTGCTGTTCTTACCTACTTTTGAGTATCTGTTCCTTAAACCTAGAATATCTTCAGGAATCGCTGGTTGCGAAGAAGCTTTAAGTTGCCTGTCATTCCTTAAATAAAAAAGCAACCCGTATACGTACATTTGGAACTGAATCTCGGAAGAACAGTCAAGTGCAGAACAGTCAACCATTTCACTATTGAACCGTTACGTATTTCTTCAAAACGAGGTTCTTCTCCTATGCTACAATTTGAGCACCGTGCTTGAATTTTGAGCACGTCCCGTTTCAAATTATTTAACAGATCAAAATGTTCGTTTCGGACTCAAATAAAACGATACTGTGTGAAAAGTGAAGCAACTGGTTCATCCGAAGTTATCAGTGCTTCAGAAAAAAGTACAGGAACATCTCTGCATATATAGAGACTTGATTAACATGCATAGGACAGAGAAAACAAACAAATCAATCTTAATAAAAAGACTTTTTTCCCCCACCAATTCTAGGAGGCCACTGTTCAACAGCTTTTAAAAATACTGCAATTCCAGCTCTGGACAAGAAAGAAAGGACAATTCAATTACGTCTAAATTGATGCAATATGATTTGAAGGAAACTAGAACAAAACTTTGTCTTTCACTCAGTAGAGACCCTGCATTATAGCAATTTAAACAACTGGCGTTTGACTCCCTAGGAAAGAAACCACAGTGATATCCACACAAGACTATAAAGCAAATTCCTGCAAATATTCCATCTTTAGGACTTATTCAGAGAGACCAAATCAATATTCAGATTTCACCGTGTCTTCAGTACAACTGGAAACTACGATTTTTGGTGGTGCATTTTTAGAGACGCTTTAGGAAGTATTTTTAAGTAGCTCACAGGCCAGAGGAAGCATCTAACAGTTTAACAGGACTGTATTTTTAGCATTAGAAAAGAAAAACGTTTTAAAGCTCTGCTCCCTACTCCTCCTTGTAATTATTCTACGTATACTTGCGTACTCCACTACCAGTAACAAAACAAGTCAGGTATTTCTCATTCCTATCACAGAAGAGTTACACCGAGATTTAAATGCCCACACTTTTACTTGGTTTTAACTATTTCACCATTCAGAGTATCCTGCTTTTATGAAAAAATGGTACTCGCTAAATATTTTCTAATCATTTTTCGGCGGTGGCAATACGTACTGCACCAAAAGATGGACCTATTTTCACGTCCCGCTTTAACATTCCGAAGGGTTGCAATCCAAACACTCCAGACGAGAGCATCGGGCACAAAGAAACAAAAGCACTTCCATTAAAACCACCAGTTACTTCTTTTTACGTGCTTTGCACCGCGCTCCTAGGACCGTACGATTTCCAGCCTAGGTTCACGTAGCTGCCGATGGTAACCGAAGGGAGCCAGATGCAGCAATGACATTTCGAAAGGCGAGTGACAACTCGCAGCACAGAATTATTTAAAGCGCTGCACATCGGTCTGAGAATTAAAGAGCTGCGCTCGTTCAGCCAGGGGATTCCGCCACGCGTGACGACGCTACAGATAATGCTCCTGACCTATTTTACTGCCGAACGAAACGAAACCTGTAAATCGGGGCCCCGGCCCGGCACGCAGCGCGCACCCAACTCGACGCGGACGGACGGCGGGGAAGCCGCCTCCCGCAGAGGCGAAACCCGGCGCA
>JAAGNO010025240.1:0-21817 GCA_033439905.1 Ceryle rudis
CACACCCTCTCAAACCCTTCTCAACCACCCCCACACCACAATCATCCACACCCCCTCACACCCCCTCAGCCTCAACAAAAAATGTATTCCCACAAAGCCCAGGTGTAGGCTCTTCACCATAAAATCATCGTCAAGAATTGCAAAATAAATTTTTCCTGTTAAATACTAGAATCAGACTCTTCTCATAGCTGCCACATAATGCTGCTCTCCTTAGGTCTCATTTCTCTACGCTCACAGCTCATAGGACTTCCGTCCCTATGCGGAACTTTCACGTTACTACTAAAATTCTATGAAATTTTGAGGCACAGCGAAAGAACCTTGATTTTCATGAAAGTTTAGGACACCTTCACAAAATCACAGAATGGTTGAGGTTGGAAGTGAACTCTGGAGGTCATCTGGTCCAGACCTCCCCAAGCTGACCAGCCACTTGCTCAGGACCATTTTTTTTAAATGTCTCCAAGGATGAAGACTCCGTAAACTTTCCGGGCAACCTGTGCCATCTCTTGGTCACCCTCCCCTATGAAGAAAAACTGAGAGAACTGGGGCTGTTTAGTCTTGAGAAGACTGAGGGGGGACCTTATTAATGTCTATAAATATCTGAAGGGTGGGTGTCAAAATGGAAGGAGCCAATCTCTTTTCTGTAGTGCCCAGCAACAGGGCAAGGAGCAATGCGTATAAACTTGACCGTAGGAGGTTCCACCTCAACATGAGGAAGAACTTCTTTTGTGTGAGAGTCACGGAGACTGGAACAGGCTGCCCAGAGAGGTTGTAGAGTCACCTTCTCTGTAGGCTTTCAAAACCCATCTGGATGTGTTCCTGTGTGACATGCTCTGGGTGATCCTACTTTGGCAGAGGGGGTTGGACTAGATGATCTCTAGAGGTCCTTTCCAACCCCTAACATTCTATGATTCTATGATGTTCAGAGAGATTGTCTTGCTTCAATTTGTGCCCATTGCCCATTGTCCTGTCACTGAGCACTACTAGAAAGAGCCTGACGCTGTCTTTGCACCCTGCTTTCATTTGTGCCTTCTCCAGGCTTAATCAGTAGCAGTTTCCTCAGCCTTCCCTCATAGGAGAGATGCTCCAGTCCTTCTATCATCCACAGCCCTTTGTTGGACTCTCTCCCGTATGTCCATGTCTCTCTTGTACTGAGGAGCCCAGAACTGGACATGGTACTCCAGGAGTGGCCTCACCAGTGCTGAGCAGATCACTTTCCTTGACCTGCTGACAATACTTTGCCTACTGCAGCCCACACTATTGCTAGCCTTCTTTGTGGCAAGTGTATATCACTGGCTCATGTTCATCACGGTGTCCGCCAGGACGCTCAAGTAATTTTCTGCAAAGCTGTTTTCCAGATGGGTGGCCCCAGAATGGCCTAGTGCCTGGGATTGTTCCTTCTCAGGTGCAGGACTCGGCAGCACTTCCCCTTGTTGAACTTTTGTGCTTCATTCTCCAGTCTATTTAGGTCCCTCTTGGGGCCACAAGACTCTCAGGTGTATCAGCCAGTCCTTCCACTTTTGTGTCATCTGCAAACTTCCTGAGGGTACACTGCCTCATCATCCAAACTATTAATGAAAATATTAAACAGGACTGGACCCAATATTGGTCCCTGGGGTACTCTGCTTGTTACTGACCTTCAACTAGACTTCATGCTGCTGATCAACAACCCCCTGGGCCTGGTCATTCAGCCAGTTTTCAAACCACCTCCCTGTCTGCTTACCCAGCCCACGCATCAACAGCTTCTCTAAGAGGATCTTCTGGGAGACAGTGTCAAAGGCCCTGCTGAAGTTCAGGCAGACAATATTCACTGCTCTTCCCTCTAATGCACTAGACATTTATTGCCAGCAGGTTGTTCAAGCATGACTTCCCCTTGGCAAAGCCGAGCTGACTACTTCTGATCACATTACTATGCTGCAGTTTGGTTTAGATTCTTGGTTCCTCTGATGATGCTTATGGAATTTCCTTAAGCATGCCTGTGAATGAGAGGACTTCCTGCTGAGATCCCCCATATTCCAAGGATATTTTCTCGGCACGCTGGCTCCCACAAAAACGCTCTATAGCAGTTCTACACAGCTTTCTGCAGAAGTTTTGACTGCCTTTTGTCGTGCTTTTTGTGGTGGCAATCTGTGGACGATACAATAGGCAGACATGGGACCTGCAGCAGCTGTCTACTTTCCTTCACAAGCACTGTTGACTGTGGGTGGGGGCTGTTGGGCTGTCATTGTGCAAGGCCCTCTACTTGTCTATTTAAAAAGGCACCAGATGCCTCAAATATGTTTTTGTCTCGGCATATAATAAAAGACAACAAGTGAATGCACCAAACAAATAGGGGGGGTGAGGGCAAAGTAGCAGCCATGCAATCCATCATGCTTGGTATAACAAGTAGCAGTCACAGGGCACCAGCGTCCTTGATGCTGTGAAGGGCTTTCTTAGGCATCATCACAGGAGAGAGAAGTTTCCAGGAGGAATGTGAAGGAGATTTGTGCCATCCTACATTGTAAAGTGCGCGACAGGACCGGTTAGATACCAGCATGACTAAGAGCTGGATGAATTGTATGAATAAACCACTGAGACAAACAACACACCAAGGGCAGGTTCTTCAGTAACTCTTTAACCTTGTCTTTCAAAAACTAAGTTGAGAGAATGTCCGCAGATTTTTCTTTCTTTTTTTTTTTTTTTTTTTTCTTCCTGTGGCATGATTCTAATTATCTTTGTTTTCTTTTACTCTCCACACCTCACCCACATTGTTAATACTCAGTCTTTGCCAAAGTGCCTCAGAAAGGCATGTATATTGAACACCCACTCTTCAGGAAGGTTACTGCTCCTCTCAGACCTGTTGTTGTGTGAATTATATAAGATATGGAGGCGGTGCGCACTTGTGTACAGTTCATCAATCCTGCTGCTGGAGCATCTTCTCTTCTGTGGCTTCTGCAGCTTTCACGTATACTTTCTTATTCTGTCTTCTGTCCTTGCCTGTGTTGTACTGTTGTGATTATGATAGCCAACAAAAATCTTTTACAAAAAAAAAAACCCAAAAAACCCAAAACAAAACAAACCAACAAAACAAGTGTATCACACCAGTTCTTAGAAGAGCTCTTTTTGGAATATAATTAGATTTTATTTTTTTAATAAATGTCATAATATTTTCCCTTTTGGCTACTCTTAATTGGATATAAAAACAACTCTTGGTATCAAGAAGTTAATCTTTATGTTTAGAATGAAGAAGGGTGGAACGCCAGAGAACCAGAGCAGGGAATATATCAATGCAGTGAAAAGTTTACTCTAAAATACAGATGCACAGAGAATGTTAGTTTATCATACTCCTTGGTATCCATCTCAGGTACTCTATCAACCAAGCCTTCTCCTATATGTCACTGACAGTTGGGCTAGAGAGGTACCTACCAGGGGAAAGTTTCTATGGAAGGTTTTATGGTCAGTATTAGAATACTAATGCCTGTTTTATTTGACTAATATCTTCTACTGCAATGATTCTTGATAAACTTTTGTCCAAATATGGGCAGGAAAACAGTAAACCTAAATAAATATACTTTGCTTTCTGGTAGCCAGCTCAACAAGCTGCTGGAAGCCCAGAGTCAGACTGCAGACCTCAAGCCCAGGAGCCTTTGGACAGGTGGTTTCAGAGACTAAACCCCCAAGCATTGCAGCCAGGAGTCCAGGGATCCCTAAGAGCCTTCTTGTGTCATTTGAGAGCCTGGTGCTGCTGGGTTTCCACGTACTGCTGACCACAGAGTGGGACTTCCCTTGGTCCTTTGGGACCTTGGAATCAACTAAGTGAGGTGCTCCATTTTGTTTATGGAAGCAAAAGAATGGAAATATTTTTATTTGGTCTGAAACAAACCTGGGTTTGAATTTTGTTTTCCATAGCAAATTGTAAACACTTTGGTTGTCATGTCTGTCTGGTACTGACCAGCCTTAGCCTACATCAGCAAGAACTGATTCAAATGAAGGAGCCGTGATTGGCTACTAAATATAATTATTTATATATTAAATGCATTAGTGTGTAAATTGTTGAACATGGTAAAAAATCATTCTCGACATTCTTTGTTATGTATTGGTGCATGGACTTTTTTTTTTTCAGCTGTGTATAAATGAAAAAATAAACAAGCATAATTAACTTGGTTTAGTTTTGATGACTGAAAAAAACCAACCCCTGAAATTAATAATGTTATACACTAATTTTGTACCTTGAAAATGCATTTTGAAACGTTATGCACAGAGGCAGATGTTTACTGTGCTCAAGCCATTGGCTGAAAGGAATGCAATAGCACATTGTAAACAACAGTGTTTCTTAAAGATACTTTTATTAAATGTAGCAGGTACAGCTGGCTTGCTTGTTTAAAATAATGAAATGAAATTACACTAGTGATCTAGAGACAGCACTGGAGAGGTCTAAAAGAGAAGAGAGGAGACAGAGGCAGCAGGCAGAGTACAAAGAAACTCTGTGTTTTGTTTAAAAAATAATAAGCAAAACCAAACAGAAGAAATTAGGACTCTATTAAAATAGAGTCTCACAAAAAGCCACAAGTCCACACACATCATAAAATCTAGAACAACACATTATTACTTTATGGGTTTGTTTACTTAGATAATTTTGATTTTTGAGGTGTACCCGATATTGTGCTGTATTTGCTAATACACTCTGCTGGGTCGATTACATCAGGTAAGGGAGATGAGACAGGTTCGTCTGACATTTAGTCTGATGTTATAACTTAGGCTTCAGTGAGGTAATGCCAAATCCAAGCTTTCCCCTGATTTCTGGCAGGCATATATGAATTACCTGGTTATGACTTGGAATCTTCTTTCTGGAACAATGTGCTATTTGAAATGTTTGGTATATTTTTGCTAATTACTTCCATTAAAAAATTGACTGTGCATGGGAATTACTCTTGTGATACTTGCAGGAATAATTATGGTTGGTGAGGGAACAGGGGTTCTTAAAACAATTTTAGAGACTATATTGCACTGAAATGCCTTGTTCCATGGATACAAACATTTTCAATGCTACAAAACACAAGTGCTAGTTTCCCAAAAGTTTTAAATCAGCAGGCTCATGGGATAACTCTTCTTCTGCAAGTGTTTCTATTTCTCTGGTGTAAATCAGGTACTACTAATGCAGTATGTGAGCCTTCACAGAGTGGATTCTTTCTTGTGAATGTGTTCAGAACAATTGAAAATAGTCTGTGAAAGAAGTTATTTTGTAATTAGCTGACATTATAGTGCCAGGCATACTGGTAAAGAGGGCAGCCAAGCATGCTCTCTGCCATATATCAGGGACATGTCAATGTAGTGATTCCTGACCACAGCACTTGTTTTCTAATTAGGAAGAAAAATCATATCATAGTTCAAGATGCAAACTGCTACTTTCTCTGCTTTCAGGCTTGTTTAAAAGTCATACAATAGTGACAGTCCATACTAGATGACTCTTTCATGCAACTGAGAAGAAAAACTTGTTGCAAAGGTGGCTTTGTTTTTTTGTTGTTCTGTTTTGGTTTGGTTTTTTTGGTTTGTTTGTTTGGTTGGTTTTTTTCTGAGTAGATTTTTTTATCTTTGGAGCAGGTTGAGTCATTATTCTGCTGTAACTTGAAGGATATGGATATCCATCACATGAGGGTAAATAAAACGCTCAATGAAAGCAATCATTATTTAGATTGCAGCAGAAAGTTTTCTGTACCTTTTGCACATTGTTGTACTGGGATTGTTCAGCCTGGAGAAGAGAAGGCTCCACGGAGACCTAATAGCCACCTTCCAGCACCTGAAGGGAGCTGACAAAAAGCCTGGAGAGGGTCTGTTTACAAAGGCCTGGAGTGAAAGGAGGAGGGGCAGTGGTTTTAAATTAGAAGGGAGGGGATTTAGATTAGAAATAAGGAGGAAGTTCTTGACCACAAGAGTGGTGGAGCACTGGAACAGGTTGCACAGGAGGTGGTTGAGGCCCCATCCCTGGAGACATTCAAGGTGGGGCTTGACAGAGCTCTGAGCAAGCTGCTCTAGTTGAGGATGTCCCTGCTCTCAGCAGGGAGTTTGAACTAGATGACCTCTAGAGGTCCCTTCCAACCCAGACATTTCTATGTTTCTACTTTCTAAAAGAATTTGAATTACATGCTAGGAAAAAATATGCAGTGAATTGTGCAGTAAGCAATGGTGTAACTGCTGTGTGACAAAAGGAAGAGAATCTACATGATTCCCCATGAAAGAGAACTGTAGTTTGATGGACAATGAGACTCAATATCCTGAAGAAATCAGTTTTAACTGAGATAGCAATATGAACAAAAGTTCTTAGTGAAGAATAATTCCAGAAGATTGGATTGCTTTTTTATATGTTCAATGGCTGAATAAACATGAGAAAATCTTCATTTAAAATTATTTAGGGAAAACTAATTCTTTCTAAACTTAGCTATGTAAATTGATGAGGTTTTCCACCCAGAACTCTTGGTGGGGACAGATATAAATTCTAATGTTTCTGAACAAAACCTAACAAGATGAGGAATAGTGGTTAAAATTCCCTTCCTGCATTTGTGGAAATTAAGTTCTCTTCCAAGCTAATTTCACAAGAAATAGTGTTCAGGAACTTTGTTTGCCATGTTTAATAACCTGCTGACAGAGCACTGAAAAATTCAAAAGCTCCTAAAGTGCTCCTTAGTACAGTGGCACAAGTTTCATTGGAATTCAGTGTCCTGATCTATTTTAAGCTATTTACTATTACATGAGAGATACATTTAATGCTTTTCCCTTTTCTGCTTTTAATTACTGCAAAAATGGGAATGGGATGTAGTTATGTAGTGTTTTGCCTATGGTTTAGAATGAGCAACCTCAATGCACATGTTCTGGGGTCTGTGAGGCGTGTTCCTCCATGGAGTGTGTCCACAGGCAGCTCATGGTACATTATTCCAGGTTTCAAAGCTGCTCACCTGTCTCTAGCTGAAGCAAGTGATGGCATTACTGCCCCTGCTTGCTCACCACCTGACCTCACTAAGAGTTGCTGGCCACACAGCTGTGTCAGTGGGAATGATCACCTGACTTTTTCCTTTTCCTTTCAGGAAAGCCCACTTTGCTCAGCTGAAATCCCTCTCCACTGGATATTTAAATGAACCCATGTGGCTTTGCTGGAAATGCATCAGGCATAAACTGTCCAGCCATCTGAGAGGTGGAGCAGAGATCTCCATCAAAGGTAATTCATCAATGAGCACTACTGTACAAAATGACTGTGAGTGCTCCCAGCACAGTTTCGCATGGAAAACCATGAGTTTGGAGGAAGGATGAACATTAAAAGCATATTACTTCAAAGAAGCAGATGCTCTGTTTTTGTGCAAGTGGCCTTCTCAATTAAACCAGTTATGCCAATTTCTAGCCAAAGTGACTTCTGTATAATGGCCTGTTTATTGAAAAAGTTTCTGTTTGGTATTAGAAGCATATTAACCTCAACTGCTGAAGGAAAAGACATTGATTTAGGCTTCTGTGACTAATGGCATCCCACCTATTTTCTGTCCTCTCAAATTCTGTATTCAATATTTTTTTTTCTGTCTGCTTTTTTCATAGTAGACATAATTTAGCAATATATTTAATTTCACACCTAAAACTTTCCTTAATCAGGCAAACATCAGGCCTATTTTCAGGAAAAACACTACCACTTCATCAGACATAAGCACATGCTTAAGAACACACTCTCTGAAACACCTTCTTGTCTTGATCAGAGCAATTCTCCGAGTTTCTGTGATTTTTCAATCCAAGAGGATAACTGAAGACATAAGGGACAGAATTGAGAAGATCATGGCTTGAGGACTGAAGGCGATACACAAATGCTGTAGCCAGGACCATTAAAAGATAGGAGTAAACCAATATTTACATGGTGAGATAATCTACTTTATTAAACCACACAATTAAATTGGAGATAAACAGGCAAGTTTGGGCATGTAATCCCTTGTGCAAGTCACTTGAAAAAAAAGTCTTGAGAATTTAACCAGAATAGAGCTCTACCTGAGAGCTTGTCTGTTCCTTTTCCAACCACATCAATTAATCTACTAAAAGACTTCTTGTACAATTTTTGCTTTGGTATTATGCAAAAGGAGATAGAATGACCTGCAGACAGAAAAAAAGAGGAGAAAAATGTCCCAAGATCACCCCAGAGCCAGCAGAAAGCAAGTTTTTATAACTGAGGACCAGGAAAAATCATCATGTTTTTCATACACAGTCCCAGAAGCACATGCTGTCCATCCAGGCAGATCACCAGCCTGTGCACAATGTAATGCTGGGGCTACTGGATGCTCTGGGATGGTGGGACTCTTGCTCTAAGATGCAGCACAGGCATTTCAGGATAGGAATTGTAGCTGAGGATTTCTGTGTAGCAGATAAAGGCAGTCACACAGACACCCAAATTCTGAAAACCTTTCACTAATGAGATTCTTTGTCATGGCATCTTACAAGTGCTAAGCCCTTCAGCAGCTTGAGAGTGTTTCTTTAGTAATTACAGTTACAGGTCAAACTAACACTTCTGGAAAACTAATCCTTCTAGGAAACATCAATTTCCTCTTCTCACCTCTCTCAATTTCCACTCTTTTGTTGCAGGACCTGCCTCTTCAGATGATATTTCTGAATTTTTGGTCAACCTACCCTGACTTCATTCCTACAGCCCTCCTTAGCAAGCAGAGACAGTGCAGAACTGACTAATGAGGAAAGTATCCCCTAGTTTTGTACCTAAACAAGCTTTGTTACCTCTAGTCACCTCATTTTCTGCACTGATAAACAACCTTTCCCAGTTTTTTCTCTCTCCAAATCAATTGCTGCTTGCTCATATCTTGCTCTCTGTTAGCATTGCTTTTAGACTACTTAGAATTAGCTCAGGTTTAGGTTTAAGCCTTTGTAAATTTGCTGTAGTCTGATGAAGACAATGTGGTTGTCTGGTCACAATTAAGATCTCATGTCAAGTGCTCCTGATGGTCTCCTTAGACAACATGCAAAAGCTAATCACTGTTATTTTCTCCTTCCTGTTTTTCCCCGTTGTTCTGTACATATACACAAATAATACTCTATTTGCTAAATTCGGAAACTTGTTTTATTTAGCGTGTACCTTTCTTCTCCATGGATTGCTCTCCATGACAGAGATTTGTTGTTGGAATGTTCCCAGTTCTGTCCTTGAAAACATTGTGGCTGTAACGCTACTGGTGAGCTACTGAAAACATCAACTTTCTGCTGCCAAATGGAAGTTGCTGATCACTGGCAGATAAGAGAGATAATGAATAATAGACAAGCAACAGAAACACAAATGGTTTGTTTTCCACCTCTTACACAGACCCTCTGGTTTTAGCTATCTTGTTAAAACTAGTATTATCCTTACAGATTAAATCTGTTTAGAACACTTTGTTCTTGGGTAAGCATGAATGAGGGGGATTAAATTATGTCTGTACTATGCTTTTCTTAATGTTTGGCAATTACGTTGTCACTCTTGATGCTATTCATTGCACTTAGCTGCATGGAACTGGGGAAAAACATGACGTTTCCCCCTGTACTAGACATAATGAGAATCTATGGCTTTTCATGGAATCATACATCAGTGAGGTACAGGAGTAAACAAACCGTGGGAAAGCTGGGCTTTTTTTCTACAAGCCATTGTCTAAAATATTTGTGTTTCCCTTGGAATGTTTGTATTTCCTTCGGGAAATACAAATGGGGAGGTAACAGGTGCAATGCCCAATGAGGTTAACAGCAATTCCTTTGTATATGTTGCTTTTTAACCAACCTGTCACCCAGTGAAGCACTGCTTTTGAAAAAGGCCCCAGACAAATTCCAGCCAGCAACTCTGGCTTTCAGAAGAGAGCAACCATTTTTCTTGTCTTTGTTTTTCGATTAACAATCTGAGCTCTCTTTCAAGTGGCACAGACTTAAAAAAAGGTGCAAAGTAACCATCCTCTGGAAATAACACAGCTGTCAGCAGTCTGTGTGCTTCCTGAACACAGGGACTTACAACCTTCCATGCATCCATCTTCTTCAAGCGGTACATGCCTAACCTTGCGGGGGGGGTATGTCTGTCAACAAGATGAAGATACCCAACTTCACTGCAATCAAATGCATTTTCCCCAATTCTTGATTGTAAACCGTATGGCATACTAAAAGCTGATGCAAAAGGTGCTGTCCAAATGCAGTGCTTTTGTTAAAATAATACCCAAACCAAACAGAAATGCATCTTTTTGGCAGAGTGGCATGCTGAAAAACCTGCATCACTAAAATATTTTGAAAAATTTTAAGTAGGAAACTGCTGTGTTATCTCAAAAGTTCTCATTTCCAAGAATCAATAAAATTGACTTAATTAATCGTAGAATTTGACAAATGAACATATGTATATCTGTAGACGAGTAAGTCCACAAGGAGTCAGAGTAAATATTGGTATTCCCAGTAGGCTCATTTGCATCCAAGTTAAAGTTCTTTGCTACAAAAGTGGTTCTACAAAACCTTCCGGGCTCAAGTGAATAGCATCGCGTGCCATGTGTGCTTAGGCAGAAATTTTGTGAAGGATGGTCACGTCGGTATCTGTGTAATCCAACCCTGCATCGTCTTGGCTTCCACTTTTTAATAAATGTCAGTTGCCATAAACCAGGGTATTCTGCAGTTTAGCTCTGCAGAGCTTTCAGCAGTGACCTGCTTTTTGATACTAACTGGTACATATTAAACACTTTTGGGAGGTTATTGTCCCTTGTCAATGTCACTGTGACTTGTATTTTTAAAAAATATAATATCCCCTGGCAAGTCTTTTTTATTCCTTTTCACATGCTGGCAAATTAAAACTCAGAAGACTTTTTCCTGTATTACGCAAGTATATAACTTTGTTGTTTTAATCTTTGTCAACTGATGTAAAGTCAGCACACATGAAGTAAGATCAACAGAGGAAAGAACTTGCACTTAGAAGAATGAAAAAGGAACACAGAGAAAAAAAATTGAGTCAACCCAGAAGAGATGCTACAAAAAAGATACATATTTTTTATGAGTTAAATGTTGTAAACTGCCATGGAAAATTGAAGAGGTCTTCAATGCTGATATTCTAAGTGGTTTTCTCTTATTGAAGAGGTTTTGTTTTTCAAAAGCAAGCAAAACTGAGGTTCAGTCTCCTCTAAGAAAACCAGGAGCTGTTATGCTCCTCTGTACAGTTATAACTAGTTTAATGCCTGACAATGGCCAGTGCCATCCTCCCTGACATTAGAACCAGGCCCCTATGTGATATTAAAGGAGAAGCATTATTACTTCAATGTCCCACAGCACTGTTTCATAAGACAATGGTTTAAAAACGCTTTGGGGAAACAGTCAGTACAGTTTGGTTTTTTTTTAAACATTCTTTCTGCTTTTTCCACTCTTCTAGTGTCAGACTGATCTGCCATCAAAGGGAGGCAGGGATCCCTCCCTCTACGCTCTGACTCTTAAGGTGACAGCTGCAGCACAAGGAAGCAAAGATATGTGCGGTTATGTCCCAGATCTTCTCCATGTCACTCTGTGTATGGAGTCCTCTGACATCTGTCAAACTCCACGTGGTCAGAACATAGCAACAGACTAATACTACTGATCATGCCGTGATAATACAGGCAATAACAAACTCTGGTCAGCACTTGGCATCGTACTCTATGAGAATCACAGTGTTACTACAGTACCAGTGTATTGGTCATTACTTTTAGGGAATAACAATGCAAAATATAGTTATACTAGCTATGTTTAATTGAAAGAGGAAACAGGACCCCATTATCTGCTTATAATCCATATTTGCATGTGACATGGACTATTCAAAATCACACTGACAAGTTAAAACTCTGCATCTGCACTGAACACATTTAGAAGGGACATAAGAACACAGATTCTGTTAAGAAGGCAATGCTTAGATTCTTATACTGCAAAGAGTCCACGGTGAAACTGACATAGCAACTTTTTTTTTTTGTAAGAGTAGCAAGGCTCTACACAGGTGTGACCTTAATGGAAATGTTAAAACTTCTTTATCAGATCAGTTCTTAAGTCAGTGTTTTCAGCCAAAAGGCTTGAAGTAGGCTGTGTACCCACAATGCTTAAGATGACATGAGAGAAACGCATAGAAATGTCTGGGTTGGAAGGGACCTCTAGAGGTCATCTAGTCCAACCCCCTGCAACTTCTATGAAGGATCAGTGTATCCCTCAAGTGCTGCCTGAGACTTCCAGATTCCATTTTTCTTGTTATGCCTGTTTACCTTTTCCTCTACACCTTTCTGTTTTAAAGATTGTTATAAGTGTATCTACCATCCCAGACAGATTCAGGAGGTTTGATGCTTTCTCAGTGTTGGATGTTTTGAATTGGGAGATTGTAAAAACCTTTGTTTAGGTAGAGAGGTTCTGACACAATCTAATGCCTTTCATTATTTTTGGAATTCTTACGGATGCTGCCATGGGTTGTAAAGATCACTGCAAGGTCTCATGTGACCTTAGCTGCAGAAGAGCTACCTCTTTCACATTGCTGACCACTCTCCTATTTCCATTGCAGGGTGTATATTCAGAGTGTGTGATGCATTTTTTGGAATCATTCACTACTGAGGTATTGTACTATCAAGCAGGATTTTCTCTCAGTAATTTAATGTATGTTTGCACTAAATAACACTTCTGATTTAAAAACGCCTGCCCTCACAGAAGTACAGAAAGCCTCATCATTTATTGTGCCAAGACATCTTTTTCATACACTTCAAATTTGTACTGGATGCCATTCTCTTCTTGGATATCAGCAGGGACACCTGGGTACCTGGAGAGAGGGGAGAAGAAAAAGCAAAAGCCAACAAGTAGATAAAAACATTAATATGAGTCACCTGCAATTTATCCAATCAATTAACAAAAGAGGGCTTTTTCATATCCTTGAAAAAGGATATGAAAATACCGCCCTTACACAGATATACTAAGTACAAACTATTTTTAATGATCATGTTACCTACCATCAGCAACTTGTGCACATCTTTTTAACTTGTACATCTTTTTAAATCAAGGTTATTCTGCCGCAAAAAAAAGCCCCACCTTTTGGCTTAATCAAAAAATGTCAATATTCTTATTAAAGCCTTGAACGCATTATTTAAAATCCTTGAAAAGGTAGAAGAGATGCAGACACTTTTGTGTGTTTTTTGCTTTGCTTTTCCTCAAAGGCTTTAGAGGAAATGCTAAGGTAGAGGTTTATTACAAGTCTACAACATCTTCTTAAAGTAGCTGACTGCTACCATGTGAATTGTTCCTCTATACTTGAGGTTTACTAAAACAGTTTTTATTAAAAGAGACTTAAAAAAAAATCTCTTCACCCCCCTATGACATAATAAGGATTTTGTATGAGTGATGTTGACTTTGCAGGGGAAAGAGATTTAAAATTTTATTTTCTAGGTTTGACTCGATATCAGGTTTCTACTTCAATGAGGGAATTATCTGTTTTATAAATTCATGTTTTAAGGCCAAATTCTGATTTCAGTATACTGATTTCAGTATACTGATTTCAGTACACTATACCAATGTACACCTGAGAAGCAGCGAAGAGGGAGAGAGAGGAGATTTGGGTCAGACATCAGGGTACTGAAGTGGGCTCATGATATGTCACAGCACAGTTGAGAACATGTTAAGAGCTGAAAGAGGTGACTCATCCTCCCCACTCACCTTGTTTGTCTCTCCCCATTCCTTGTCTTTCTGCTCTCCTGCACCTACCTATTTTCTCCTGCCTCAGTGCTAATCCATGTCTGTGCCCCATGTAGAGAGCTGGAGTTGCCGTACTTTCTGCATCTTCCACTGCTGGTCTGTAACCAGCTGGGAACCACAATGAGGACAGCAAGAAAAGGAAAACATCCTTTCCTCGCTAGTTTTTGAGGCAGATGCTTGAATTTTTCCCACCTCCCTACTGCCTGTCAGATGTTATCTTGTTGGATAGAACATAAAACTATGACTGCAATATGACAAGGAAAACATAGAAGACACAGTGAATGGCAGAAACTTAAAAGTTCAATCCTTGTTCCTACTTAGTTTATTAAGAAGAAGTAATTTTCTCCAGAGAAAGGAATAACCTTAGATATCTATAATGGCTCAACCCTCCCTGCTCAAATCCATTTAAATTGTCTTTGGCAATTTATCAAGGACATTCAAAGGCTAAGTACCATTGAATAACAACACACTGAGAGTTATGAAGCTTTGTACATATTCTAGTAATTCTAAAATAAGAAGCAATACCGAAGTAACTTTTCAAGCAAATCAACAAATGCAATTCTTTACTGTGAGATTATGGAAAGGTTGAAGAACACAGCAAGTTCCAACAACCTCTCTGTGCTGAGTGTGGTGCAATTCAAGGTTCTAAGTAAAATATGACTCTAGGAAAAAAAAAATGTAGTGAAAAGCATCTATAACTTGAAACAGAACATGACTTTAACAAAACGCTTACACATTCAAAGTAGATTATTGTTTCCCATCTGAACACCAGACAAGTATGCATCTTGATACTTACTCTGTGAGTAACTTGTAGTCTTTGTGGTCGATTTCTGGAAAAAATGTGTCACTTTCAAATTCCTGCAAAATTCTTGTCACAAACAATCGATGATTAATCGGCTTCTCCATTGCTGCCTTTAAAAACAATAGAAATGATTGAGTTGTTACCTGTAAAACAGCTATGAATGAAGTAATGTTACTTTAGTTTTCTTGTTTTATAATGCTATTTGAAGTCTGTAAGATAATATCAATTCTAAGTTCTTATTTGGAACACTGGCTTTCTTTACCAACTCTCCAAATTTCAGCTCTGCCTGCACCATCCATCACCATGGCAGCATTCAAAAAACCAAGAGAGAAGATTCTCTGCATATTTTCTATGTACCGATTGTACACCAAATATGTTAACTTAAACTGAAACTCTGATACTATTTTATATACTATGGGATTTAAACAAAGCAAGGAAAATTGAACTCTAAAGCTCCTCTCCTGGACTCTGCCCAAGAGCAATTTCTAAAAGGCTAATTTCACGCGTGCCAGTTCTACCTGGTAAGTGGCAGCAATACCTACTGTCAGATCTGGGGGCATCTGACAGAAATAATAATAAAAAAAAAATTAGTAGTCCTGTGAAAAGAAGGGAGCAGTATGGCCTGGTCTCAACAAGCAATTTCTGAACCATACTTCTCTGAAAGAAAGGGAAGCTCTTAGTGGTGGGAGAGACCCACACCTCAAGGTAATTTGTTCCAATGTTTAATTAATAACACTGCTAAGGATTTGAAATGTATTTTTAGTCTGAATCAGTTTGTAGTTCTTGTTATCACATTACATATTAGTTTAACTTCCAGATGTGATCTTTGGATTATGGCAAAGTGGTAATATGCATTGAAAGTTATGTAACTACAACAACAACAAAGAAAGCTTCCAAGTTCCTTGGATGAGAAAAGTTATGAATTCACACAAAGTAAGGAGCTAAAAACCCCATGTTTTGTCTGTAGATAAGACTGAAAAGTCACCTCTTCCAGACTTTCTCAGCATTAAAATAATCATTTAAAAGTTACACTGGTGAATGGTTGTAATATATTTTTGAAAAGCTTACAGTTGTTTTTCCCTTTTGATTAAATTGGCAATGAGCAATGCTCTTTGTTAACAATGATTCACCATGCAGCATGCTATTAGGTACTGCTTCAACAAGTACAGGAACCAAGTAAAAGCGAATGTAATCCAATAAAATTCATTGGTATCACTGCTGAGAAGTTAGTTTCAATAAAAGTGGCTCTATTACTACAGGATGACTTAAAATGGAAGGGTTAAGTCACAGCATTCCAACATCCAACATAGTGTTCATTCAGTTTGTATATAAATACCACTTTTTTTCTTTCTTTAAATAAGGGTGGGAGGTTAGAGGAAACATTTTTGCAGAAAGACAGAAGTCTAATAATCTGCTTCACAAATAAAAACATATAGTGTTTTGTAAACAGAGTTACTTTTTGTTGTAGAAGACTAAATCAACTTCCTATCCAGCTCTATGGGAATTCAGCTTCCGCAACATCTCTGTATCACAAAAGGGTCAGGGAAGAGCATATGGAGTGGTCCTTGTGGCCACGAAGGCCAATGGTATCCTGGGGTACATTAAGAAAACTGTGTCCATCAGGTGTAGGGACATTCTCCTCATCCTCTACTCTGTCCTGGTGAGACCACACCTGAAATACTGCGTCCAGTTTTGGGCTCCCCAATTCAAGAGACAGGGATCTACTGGGGAGAATTCAACAGAGGCTACAAGGATGATGAAGGGACAGGAACATTTCCCCTGTGAGGAAAGGCTGAGAGAACTGGGACTGTTTAGTCTTGAGAAGAGAAGGCTGAGAAGGGATCTTAAGCTTCATGAGGTAGGGAACAGTGTTTTCTTCCCAAGCCACTAAAGCTAAGCCTAGTGACGGAGGAGACACTGTGGTAGCTCCCACCACCATTTCTCTGTTAGGGACAAAGGCAAGTGCAAGAAAATTCTTCTGTGAGTAATATCAAAAAGCCTGCTTGTTTTTCCCTGGCAGAAAGAGATACACTTTAAACACTAGAGTTTTCCACGTGTTAGTCCTGAATATTTTCCTCTATGATGTCTGCAAGCATCTTTGAAAAAGAGCTTAATAAGCAAACCCCTTTCTTAGCTGCATGATTTATTTCTGCAAATGACTCATATATTAGACTTTTTCAGTCAATTTTTTTCCCAGAGGAATGTCAAATCAGCATGTGTTCACAAGAATGAGCAGACAAAAAGCTTGTTTAGGAGTAATAGCAATATTACATCTTTCTTTCCACATTAAAAATCCTGAGTTTATTTTGAAGACTATATGGAAAGGCTGTGTATGTCCCTCTCAAGTCTGTGAAAGTATAAAGATGTTAAAGAAAATTCTTCAGCTTTTTAAAGAAATTATTAGTTAATCCACTCGTCCATTGCTAACATTTTAGTTCTGTTTCCTCTAATTTTAAGTAGGTAAGAGCAAGAAGTACTGGCCATCAGAGGCATGACTACAATAGTTACATATGTATTTGTAAAACACAAAAATCTCTATGGGAGGACAGTGCTGTCAGCTATAGTCCCGTGACCCTGCCATGTTTATATAAAAAAGATATCAGGGAATTGCACTAAGAATGTTCAAACTCTTTTTCAAAAAACACCTAGAAGGTCACAGGAATACAGGAAAATTGTCTTCTTGTTCCCATCTTTTTGTTCAGACAACCACACAAAGCTACACATGGGAAAATTCTCCTGTGAAGGACTCTGTGAATTACAGTAATGAAGTAAGAGAGCTACCCTTGCATATACACCAGGAAGACAGTGACCTGCCTTGGAACCAACTGCTCAGGACCATAAATGTGCATAATTGAATAACAGTATCACGAGCTTGATGGGACAGAGAAAGAATGTATGGTCAGTGCAATCACACCACCTTTCAGTCTACACTTAATAGATGATGTTACCAGCTTTCAAAAATGTTAACAGGATTAAGCCATACTGATTAGTTTACTCTAAACCAGAACTAGTGGAGAAGCCAATGCAGTGCTCAGCTTCTTGCACTGTTTGCTCCCAGAGCAGAATAATGCTTTGAGTCTGCAGTGTGATGTCCTCCGTGTCAGCAGCATCATGCAGCTCAGAAAAGCCTGCTCTTTGCAGCCTGGTTTTTGAGAGTACTGTACCAAGGGAGCAACAACCCTACAATCTGCAAGAGTGGAGCATGTGAGCATGGAAAAAGGAGCTGTCTGTGGGGCTCACTTTTAAGTGGGTCTCAGTTCTTGGTCTCAGACTGAACGCAACACTTCCAAAACATGGTAACATACACATTAGTCTCTATTGCAATAGCTTAACGTCATTCCAGTAGGTATGAAGCTCAAACCCACTTTGTCTTATATGCAGGGAAGGTACAAAAAGCTATTATATTTTTAATAGTTTACAGGAAATTCATACATACTAAGATGTAATATGTATGTTTTAGTATATTAGTATTAGCTATTGATTTTTTTTAGGCTCCAAAAAAAAATTATGATAAAGTTAGTGACTCAAATTGTTAATACTTTTATATTTTAAAGAAGTGATCTCATGCTACAGCAAAGACTCGTAGCTTAGCAGATGTGGCATTTACAACCCACTCAGGGCATTCAAAACTCAGTGAAGCTTATAGGCTTAGTCAAGAAACTCCATTTAAGAGGGTAATTAATCATCTGCAAGAGACTTGCTGGACTAAGTATGAACAGCAACTTGATAATTAGATAATTTGGAAGAATGAAAGGGGGCAGATTACCAAACACAATATGTCAAATGCTAATACATAGAAAGACACCCAAGCCTGAATATTAGATAAAATTTTCCCTTGGAGATTACTAGAAATTTGATCTTAAAGTTCAATCTTCTTTGTTGAAAAAGTTCCCCAAATGACATTTATCACCAGCATCTATTTTCTGTTACAGCCAGCCTAGATATTAACTAAAGAGTAAAACCCACAAAACTTCTTCTCAAAGAACCTTTTGTTCTGTTATGAAATTACAAGTTTCTTCTCCAAATTGAATACATGAATACAATTTTGTACTTCAGCAATGTGACCTTGAGTGTCATTGTTTGCTCCTGTGGCATTGAGAAAGCAACAAGCTGAGTAGGAACATATAAATTGGAAGAGACAATTTTAAATGTTCGAGATGCTGTATGAAAGACTGTTTTATCAAGGTGAAAACCTGTCTGACATATGGCCGATTTTGGTGTTACTAAAGAGGCCTTGGTTATGAGGACCTGAGTCATATATATTTCTTTTTTCTTTTCCTAGGTTTTTTTTTTTTTCTTCTTTTTTTCTTCTTCCCACTGGTAGGTTCACTGTTAGGTATTAGTGCTTGGTTCTTTTTAAAAAGCAAGATTTATATTAAACACTCTACAGACAACACATCATAAGACCATACTAGCTGCATAAGTAAATCTACATCTGGTTTTTTTGGTTTTTTTTTTTTTTAAGTCCCTGTTTAATATATGGAGATGTGCTGAACTTACAATTCCTATTCCTAGTAAATCCAAATGTTGTATTTCATTGATTTAAAACACAATTTTAATCCAGTTAAAAGAGGTTGATATAACTCATACTGAGCAGACTCCCATAGGATCTCCAGGTAATGCTTTTTCAGAGGCAAAGCCAACACCTGAACCTCTTAATTAAAAGACAATACCTCCACACAGAGTGCAACTACATTAGCATCTTAGAACAAAAACATGGTTTTGAAATAAATCTTCCAATTGTCCCCACTCACCATGCTTTAATGGTATTGGTGAGCAATCTTGGTGTCCATGAACTGAATTTCCTGGGGATGAAACCAAGCCAGAACACCTGCTCCAGGAACATGTCTGATAAGCTCTAACAGCTAACAGGGACTCAAAGACCAGAACCAATGAGTGAGTCACCACCACAAATCTTCCAGCACACAACAAGCACTCATGAGCTATGGTGGCTCTCAAAACATCGAGTGCTCATGCAAAATCATGGAGTGCCCATCATGACACATAATGGATTTGTAATTGCTGTGATCTACTGGCCACTTCTGGGTGGCTACACTCCTCCTTCCTCATCTAAACAATCAATAGCAATGCCAACTCCTTCTAGAACTCAAGAGATCCAGGTTAGTGCAGAAGATGCGGTACACCATCGCACTTAGATCCAAAGAAATGAAACTTGTAAACCTGAGCTGTGAGACATCTAAGAGCTTCCCTGGAAGCAACAGTAGTACCTTATGGCTGTATCAGGAGATTACAGACCTGCTGAGGTGATCAGTGTCAGGTCAAATATAAGAAGATGAAGGCTGCATGAGATTTCTGACCCCTCAGTGGCCTACAAGAACTGTTTTCAATATTCTTTGCTCTCACTTCCTAATACCAATACTTGTCTAAGCTCTCTCTGTCCCCTGAAAAAGGCCTACTAAGTGCTCTGCCTTTTACCATTGCAGAGGTTAAGGCCCAGAAGAGCTGTTTCCCAGGGTATTCTGTTGAGCACTGCATGAATGTAACCTACATGAGAACCTGGATGGCCACCCTGTTCAGAGCTCACCTCTCTGTTCTTCACAGGACCTGAGGCAGCTTATGTCAATACTCCCACCACCCTCAAAGGGAACTGTGCTCTTGAGAACCTAGGGGCAGTGGCAAGATGGCCATGAGCAATAGACAGCTGCACTGTGGCTATTTACATGTTCAGGGACTGTCAGGCTTGCTCCCCTCTCCTCTGCAGTCCTAGGAGGAAGAGGCTGTAAACAGCAGCAGACCCTTGTGTCCATCCCTCTCATTGCCCACCTGTTGGTGAGAGCAGCATCCTGCTCTGAAATACCATCCAGAAGCACATGCTCTAACACCTCTGCTGGCCTCAGTTATTAGAGGCCAGCCAGGGCAGAGCAGCCAACCCTTCCTGAGACTGAGAGACAGGCTGCACACCTGTGTCCCAGAGTGCCCTCGGGCACTCAGGCAGCTGGGTCAGTGCTCCACCTTGGCACAACTCTCTGGATGAGGATAGGCCAGGCATGGTATCTGGGCAGGGCAGCAGGATGCACAGAGGGGATTAATTATTTTAGATAAATATCTAAACATGTTGAGTTCAAACATCTTGAAGGACCCCGTGCAGGAAGAAGGTGGCAGCATCCCTTTTCAGTCTGAGGTTCTTTGGAAATCTCTGGAAACATGCACGAACCTGCCTCAGTTCATGGGTCACCCTTACTAACTTTTCTAGCTTGCTACCCTGGGTCTGGAACCTGGATGGGATGTGGGTGCTGCCCAGAGCAGCCACCACGGGGTGGGAAACCAAGAGGGTAAGGGCTTGGAAGATCATGTACAATGTTCCCTCCTCATACCATCTACAGAAATATGGCTTGGATCATTGCTTCAGGGAGCTCAGTGACAACAAACTGATAAACTGATTAGAAGTTCCTAAGGTTAGGAGCTGTGTTAAAAAGCTCCGTGGGACAATAAGTCACTCTCTTAAATAATGATATGGACGCTGGAAGTGTTGTTTGGCAATGGCAAAGCTGTTGTAGTAGCTCTTGACAGGCAGTCTCAGTTATGCATCCCCAGGCAGCGAGCCACAAAAAAATTAACTTGAACAGACCCAGCCCTGTACTGTGGTGTGCATACTCCTTGGCCACAGGATAAGCTTAGCCAGAAACTGTAGGAGTGCAGCTCACACTTGGCCCTGATGACTATATCACATGCATGTCCTTGCCTTTAAAAGAACAGCAAAAAATTCTCATGTGAACAGCCTTCCTTTTTGACATCAGAAATGAATAAACTTGTTTTCATGTAAGAAAGTCCTGTAATACCTTGAATGGCCAAAATGAGGTAGCCTTTTCTACAGATGGGGTCTGTGCAGCAGGTTGCACTTGTCTTGGAGGCTCATTCAATGTCACACAACTTGGAGTTCCCAGCATCTACAGGGATGTAAGATTACTTATACTGTTCCATCCTTCCTTAAAGGGTTAGCTCTAATAAGTAGCATTACTTAGTGGAGAAGGACTTAGGAGTCCTGGTAGACAAGTTCTCCATGGGACAGCAATGTGCCCTTGTGGCCAGGAAGGCCAATGGTGTCCTGGGGTGCATGAAGCAAGAGCGTGTCCAGAAGATCGAGGGAGGTTCTGCTCCCCCTCTACTCTGCACTGGTGAGACCTCACCTGGAGTATTGCGTCCAGTTTTGGGCTCCCCAGTTCAGGAGAGACAGGGATCTGCTGGGGAGAGTCCAACGGAAGGCTCCAAGGATGATTAAAGGACTGGAACACGTGTCTATGAGGAAAGGCTGAGACACCTGGGGCTCTTTAGTCTGGAGAAGAGAAGACTGAGAGGGGATTTGATAAAAGTTTA
>JAAGNO010025244.1:0-29693 GCA_033439905.1 Ceryle rudis
TATATAGCTTCTCTTAATCGGTTTGACTAGATGACCCTTGAGGTCCCTACCAACCCGGTATTCTATGATTCTGTGATACCATGACAAGGTGGGTTACTGCAGCTCAGCCTGTCCAACAAAGTTTTCCTTGGAGTTCACTCCTGACACAAAAGCAGTTTGTTTCACCGCAGAAGACTAGTGGATGAGCATTGCACTTCTTCCCTTTCAAAACCTATTTGTGAAAGGGAGAGAAATAGTAGTGTTTGTGGAATACTGGTGCATCTAATGCTGCTTTTCAAAGCATCCAGAGGTACCAAATCACAATTTGGAAGGTTACCGCCATCAAGGGGAAATGTTGAACAGGATCCAACTGAAGTTACTACTTACTTGAGGGAGCTTTGTCATTTTTGCAGCAGCTGATGCAATGTGTTGACTTGCTTTAGTGTAATTTACATCCCTAAAAAGAGCACTTACTACATAATGATCTAAAAAGGGTATCAGAGTTTAGAAAACAACAGATGGTTTCTAAGGCTTTTGAATCCCTTTGGAAAAACAAGAAAACAAGCTAGTAAAAATTGTCTAGGCCAAATCCATAGCATTCTTATATCTTATAAAGTCACTCTGGACTAAATTCACAATGCAATTAATTTTTGTGAAAAACCAGTGAGATCAGCTTTAGCTTAGTAAAGTATTCCTGTCTCCAAACCAAATCAAACTGTACTAAGAAGTCAGTGATGAAAAAATGATAACCAGTTTCCTTGCTTGAATACACTGTGAGGCAAAGCAAAGTGTAACACTCTACTGGTCTGAGGCCCAATTATCCTTTGCCTGCTTTTGATCTCACAAACTTAAGAATTCTGGAAAAAACTATCATCCTTTTGATGCTAGAAATCTGATCAGAAATCCCTTTGGATTTGGCAGATACCATCTGTTGAGACCACACACGCAAGTGGTTGTCTGTTATTTAGTGAGTGACACAAGACACTGTCAGGGACTGAGCTGTGGCCAGCCCCAACTTCTGGCAGGTAGCAGCCAGCTGCCAAGGGACTCACTGTTGCACAGGAAGGCCTGGCTAGAGGCAGCTGCAGCTCATGGAACATCAGCAGGCTCCTCCATGTACAACAATCATAGTGTGATCTTTACCTCCATGACAAGGTGCATGACAGTCATATTGGCACTAGTTTGGTGGTTAGTATGACCTTTGATACTCTTATTTGTGCCCTGCAATAACTAAGTCTCTTGAGTTGGCCCAAACGTTTTTATATTTTCAGCCCTGTGATTTTCTAAGGGTTGGAATTTTCAGTTTGTATACAGATATTTCTCTTTTGTAAGAATCTTGCACCACAGCAACTGCAGCAGGTAGACATAAAACCAGCAACTAATGAATTTTCATCCCACTACTTATCAAAGGGAAATTCAAACCTCACATCAAATGCAATATGTTTATCCATCATTCTTAGATTATTCCTGGCACTCTTTGCCAAAGCATTTCAATAACGTTTGTGAAGTGCATTTAAGAAACATTAAAAACATCTCACCCACAAACTTGGTGACTGTGGTGTCTTCACAAAAGGCATGGCATAACAAATAAAAACCTGGAGCTGTTAGTGAATAGTGTAAACCCTAATGTGAACCCTAGGCTGCTAATTAAAACTCCACGGGAGTGAGTGTTTCCTACTGCATGCGAGTAGCAACGGTACAGTGCTAACTGTGGTGGACCCAAAGTATCACTCCTTAGAACTAACTGTCTCTATTCAACATGGCACTATAGAAATAAATAGCTTTCTTCTTTCTCTTTACTGATAGCGCCTGATAGATATCGGAGCATCTTTTTGCTAGCACACAGTCCCGACTTAACACTGATGCAGTCAGAGAGAGACCAACTCTCTTCTTAGAAAGGCCACGCAGAAGGCCGATATTAACTTTAGATGTGGGCTGGTATCATACCTTTTGTTTGCAGGGTACTATTTATTTTGAGGTGTGTCCCTTTTTCAGGGGGATGAGGGGTGTGTGACACATATCCTCTAAACGTAAAGCCCTCTCCCTTCTACCCTGCCTTCCCTGTCCTCTGGTGAAATACTCTGGGATCTTTTAAATCTACTCTCATTTTTTTCTTTTTACATCTTCTCTGAAAGCAAATAGGGGGTAAACTCCTGATTCCAGCAAGAATAATTCACACACAAACGGAGGACCAGTAGAAGTAAATCCAGTTTGCATTTGATGAAGGCTTTAACACTGACAGGACTTTCAAGATTTTCCCATCCTTACAAGTGTATGAATGGTAGAGCCTGCATCTCATGCACTGCTATGAATGCAAGTAACAGGGACACAGCCAAAAGGCTATGGCAGACGTTAGACTGAAGTGATTATCATCTGTAGGACCAGCTAGAGTTTCCATCACCTCTGTTACTGGTCATGCTGTGGTCCTTTCCTCCCTGCACTTTTCTTAAAGGAGTGTTTGTGAATGTCTACCCTTTTAGCAAGAAGATGGCTGGTGGAGGAAGAAGCTCTCTGATACTTGAAGAATTGTTTGATAACAAGAGAGATTTCCAGTCTTCTGGGATCTGCTGCTTTTTTTTTTTTAACGCCATTTGCTCTGACTCTTTATAACAGAGGATGTCTTCATGTGGTTTTTGTATATTTTTTTTTTTCAGAGCCATAAAATTCTTGGTTTTTTTCAGGGCTGTTATGACAATGTGCAAAGGATTAAACAGAAGCGTTTAAACAGAAATAAATACAGTATTCCAGACAAGAAAATGACTGCATATGCCACAGACGCAGTGAAGTGTTTGGTTATGACTTTATTTTGAAAAATTAATACATCTATATAAGAACTAGATGTTGGTTTTTTCATGCACTATCATGTCTTTAACTTTACAAAAAACCAGACAATTTTGACAAGTGAAAGTTATGTTTCAGTTTTTGAAAAAAAAAAAAAGGAAGAGTACCTTGAACACGCCTGATTAAAATCTCTGAAAAAGGTCTCTTGCACCACAGAGAGACGTCTGTAAAGCACCTCGGTATCATTTGGGACTCCCTGCTCTAGGGAGAGGGAGCTGGGATGTGTCTCTGTAAGTCCCCAGTGGCTGCAGTGTCGTGCAGTCAGCAGTCTGGATGTGGAGAGATTTGGAAAAGAGGAGGAGTGTCCTCCATGTTTTTTCTTCAGCCACGTGGTTATTAGTTAACGAGTGGGAAGGAAGCCCCAGGGAAGCCGAGAACAGGGCAGCTACTTCATAGCAGAGCTACAATGTGTGTAAGAAGAGACACTGAGCATTTGAGATTCCTTGGTTTTGCCAAATGGATGAGGTTGTGCTGAATTTTCCTTTGACCCTTCAGGAAAATTTCAGAGAAATTTGCTTTGTCAACTCTTTAAAATTATTCTTCAGGAAAGAATTGTCCATACTGGGGCTATCAGCATCAACAAGCAATATAAATATACATTAAAAAATTTATATAGTACTCTTCAGTTTGTCAAAATTAATCTGATGAATTTACTGGTGTGCAGTACTACTAATTCCAAGAGCTTCACCAGAAGCCCATGAAGCTGAGAAGAGTATCCGAAGTTACATTAATAAATATTGTTAAAGCTCAATGTTTGTAGAGAAATATAAACTACTGAGCTTTTGGATGTAAACCAGCCACTTGGAATTAGAAGTTGGAAAGATAGCCAGGGGATAATATGTCATATTGAACTTTTTACAGCAGTAGTCAAAACAGAGATTGAAACATGGAGACTTTATGGGCTTATGGAAGCAGTATGATCGTTTAAACTGACATCAGCCTGTTTCTAAGTATTCTTATCTCTGAGTTAAATACATGCCTGTGGGATTTCATCATTTACATTATCAATCCCCAGCCTGATGGAAATCAGAAAAAATTAAAAACTACAATCCTTTTTTTTTTCTTCGGGAAGACATTTTATATTCTAATAGTGCTGTCTGTTTTCACTCCTTTGTTTTATTTTGTCAATTTTAACTAGGCATTTATTATTTATGTGGGGTTTAAAATTTAAATAAAGGGTCTGAGATCTGTGATCAAGTAACAAAAGTGTCAGAGCTGAGATTCATAAAACTGTGTTGGCACGGCGCTATTAACTATACAAGGGCCTGATGCAGCAACAGGTAACTGCAGAACTCTTATATATGTTTAATTATGCAAAACTGGTAATAGAACTCAAGATAAAATCAGGTAAAAGTTCAGTTTGCTATTGAGATATAAGTATCTCCAGATGCGCTTTATGAACTGATTCAGTAAAAAAAAGTTCGGATTTAAGAGCAGTCTTTGGTGTTTTTCTCCCCATGCTTTTGTCACCTGATTGTATACTTGCTAAGCGTAAAGTAAGGAAACGTGCATGACAGTGTGCTTTATGCACTTCTGTGTCTTCTGAGAATGTGGTCTTTTTTCAGAATAAATACCAAAGAGCATTTAATGAAAATAAGCAGTTGCAAATGAATAGTTCAATATTACTTCAAGTAGTATGATTCAGAGAAAATGCAAACAGTATTAGGGGCCTAACATGCTAGATATTGCATAAAATCACGGTAAAGAATTGTTTCTGGCCCTCTCCTTTCAAGATTACCAGTTCAGAGGAAAGACAGAACTCCCATTTATAGATGAAGAACAGCAGCATGGACTGTAATCCTTCTGATTATTTGTAGAGTTTATGCTCTACTCTTCTGGGGAAAAATAAACAAAATCAAGTCTGTTGTGTGGTCATCACGTACTTTGAATTATGAAGAAGCATTTCTAAATTCCTGTGATTTACATTTTTATGAATATACTTTGAGAAAGAAGTACACCATCATCATGCAAATAAACCAGTTCAAGGAATTCATAAACAAGGGGAAAAAAAAAAGTAACCACTAATTCCACAGCATCTTTATGTAGCAAGACCCAGAGATGTTTTTCTTGAGCAGAACTATCAACAATATAACTGATAGAAATGGCCACCAGGAGTGACAACATTTGGAATTGCATAGGAGCCAAAGACACCAAAAACGTGACTCTTGTCTTGCATGTAAGACCTAGCAGGACCCCAGATTTACTGGCAATAAAGAATGTTCTTGGTTCAGTTTCAGGGCACGGTTGAAAGACACGAAGGAGGTTATTTTTGTTTTCTTCTCTGTTTAAAAATGGCTATCTGAATTTCCATGCCCGCTTTCAGCCTTATTTTAGGACTCAGAAGTAGTTCAGAATACAGGCTCTTGCACAGATACTGTGACATTGGTTTTGACTTGGGTTAACGTTTTGGTTTAATGCTTTAGACCATAAAATTATTCCTGCACTACAGTGAGTTTTACTCCCAGCAGTGTTTAACTGGGAGAATAAAGCTTCCAGGAGGAAATAGAGAAATCAACTGTGGATAATCTCTAGCAGTAAGATGCTCTTAAGTAAGGGATACTAGAGGCAATGTTAAAATTTATTTTTTGCATAGATGTGGAAGGCAACAGATAAAAAAAACATATGTAGGGAAGATAGATAAGCATGTAATTTCAGTTCTGGTAAATCTACTCTGTGACAAAACCAAATTGTTTAAAGTTTTCAGTATCTCAGTCTTCAGTAAAGAGCAGCTACACATTGCCCAGCTCTTCCCTTGTCCACTGATGCAGTTACTAATCATTGCCATTTTCCTGAAACATCCTCTAGAAATCTGTAATTGAAATTCTGACTTGGCTTTTTTTTCACTTGCCTAGCAAGTGATTCAGCCCAGTAGGATCTGGTTGTACAGCAGTCTTCAAAAGATGCTACTAATTGCATTGGTTGAATAAATGGATGCACTGCGTCAAATGCTTAATCTAAGATTACACACACAGCCCTGTATTCAGAACTGAGTTAGGCAGTGCAACCTCATTTTAAAAATACCACAAAGTTCTCCCTGGAGACCAGTAAATTCTCTGTGAATCCTAGACTGTCTGGCAGGTAGACACTAACTGACAACGTCGGTGTATGGATGACTGGACACTGCATGGAACGTACCTGTTCTGGTAAAAATAAGGCTATGAGATAGAAGTTATGATGTCTACCTTGATGGCAAACCCGTTGGATCAGAGATTTAAGAGAAGCCTGCAAAGTTGTGTCCTTTGAAAATGTGATTTTCAAAGTGAATCTTTCACCAGCTGTCACAAATGCATTGAAGACTGTGATAAAGTACCTTTTGCTGTATTGATTTTTTTTCATGCTCTAGGGCAGTGAACAACTAGTTTCCAAACCTGTCATCTGTTTGTCACCATGGTAGGAGGAAGCAAACCTTTTTCTGAAGACCCCCTTCATGTCTCTGCCTCTCTAACATTCGCTGGAAAGGATGCGCTACCCTGGTGGCTTTTGGGCTGCACAGGAAGGCAAAGGCTGTGATAACTAAATGAGTTTGTCCACATATTTTGAAGTGGCTTCATAAAAAGTTTTGTTTTCAGAGAGAATTCTTATACTAAGGTCCTGCTGGCTGATTTTCTCATGATTAGAAGTTGTTCTGTCACCTAGAGATGCAATGTATGTGATATGTTCCCATGGGGGGATGCAAAAATGCTTCATTCCAAGGGGCTCCTCAAGCAAAGGTGTACAAGCTCTATTTGAGCAACAGAAAGAGTCATAAGCTAATTGCATAGAAGTACATTATGTTTTCTCCTTACTGCCTGCCTCTTCTCGGAAAAAAAAAGTAGCCTGCAGTTGTAAACACCCTTTCGTGGGGTCTGGTTTTGTCATTTCTATTGGAAATACAATTCCTCTAACTGGCAGAAAAAATACTTATATCATGATTAAGGATCTTTAATTTCTACGCAGATCCTACTGAATGTAGCCCTCTACTTCAACAAACACGCCCCAGAATATTCTCTTCCAGCGAAAAACAAAGCAGAATCACACACCCAACTAAATCCCTTATGAGGGACTGTTGCTCTATGAAGATACAATTTTGAAGAGAGTTCATTGCAGAATTCCTGCTGTGTTTTGCCTGGTTCCACTCACTGCCTCAATCTAGCAGTTGAACAGCAGGTGTATCTGTTAAAGTATAGAGGAAATGTTTTGTGTTTCTTTGGGGAGACAATGAAATATGCCACGCACATTTATTCATGCTGCAATCCTCAGATTGGCTTGTTCGGCTCTCTAATCAGGTAGCTCTGAGTGATTTCAGCCACTGATGATTTGTTCAACCCACTGTATCAAAAGAAAAAAACTATTCCAGAAATACATAACCTGAATAGAATGTTTATTTACTTTCAGGTCATATTGATTTCCATTTTGTCCCAAGATCTTGAGGGTTGCAGGGAGTTGAAGAAAATCTTTCCAAACACTGGTTTCATAAATCCTGGAAAACACTATTCTTCCACTAAAAATTAATACTAAAATATGTTTATTTTCTTATTTTCTATTTATTATCAATATTCAGCTTTAAAAAGAAATAAATAAAGTCAGGAACAGAATCATCAGCAGGTAACGGAACTGGCCAAACTTGTAACACAGGTACAGAAAAAAAGAAAATAAACAGTGAACCTCTCACAAGCCAGCCAGAGATTGAATGCCTGTTTGTCCATACTAAAATAATATGTTAAAAATTAACCGAGAAAGGAAATCAAGGTGAAAAGCTTGTAAACTAATATTGCACTGACTCCAAGAAGAATATTATTCATAAAGTTTCTGAATAGGCTTGTTTGATGATCTGGTCTATTAGGGTGGATAGTGTAGTGTTAATTGAGTCATGACAATTAATTTGTTCTTAAAGCATGAATAGTGCTTTGGGTGCTTAACAAACAATGCAGGTGCTATAAAGCTGTAGTACCTGCTGTGAGGAGGCTTACGTTCTAATTATCTAACAGTGCCAAAAAAGTACAACTTTATGGTGCTCCATTTTCATCTTTCTGTTTAGTGGCTCAAAAATGGTAACTTTGCCAGATAGGTATAGAAGAAATTTATAAAATTCTTTCTGCATTCTTCATGTCATCAGTTTGGGAGTCACTGAAAGCTTTACTAGTCATCCTCTATAGTAATAGGCAGTGTATTAGAATGGAGGAGGAACAGAAAACTTCCCCGTTGCTAGTGGAACATGGGTGTTCTTGATGGTATATACATGAGATACAAGAAATGTCTCTGTGCTGAGTGTGGTGATGTTAGTCAGATGAAAATGATCTCGTCATCGTCTCGTATGAAATGGGGATCTGGAGGATTTTCTGTGAAATAAACATCTACAAACCCTGCATTTGAGAAACTAAAAGCAAACAAACAAACAACACAAACAATCAACAAACCAAACAAATAAAAAACCACAGACAAGCAAACAAAAACTAACACCCCCCACCCCCCCCCAAATCATGCATAGGTGTGGCCCTGAAGTTTGGATCATTGCAGTTTTAAATTCTATCTGGATGTTGTTGCACTGCCAAGTGATTTCAGAGCATAAGTCTACCAGTGTCTTGAGCATACATCTCCTTTTGGTTTTCTAACTTCAACTGAGGCATATAAAATAATTTAATTGGACCACTAGTGTCCATGCCTCTAGAGGGAAGCTCAGACTGATCAGCTACCTACATACCTCTGTATCTCCCTCCCTGGCCCGTAGCATCATGAACCACTCTCGCTTTGTTCACTCAGTATCCATATCATTAGGTGGTGTGGATATAGGTCATTATCAGGAGCAGATGGCCAGATTTGGAGCCATTTTTACCCTTCATATTACTGTCAAGATAGCAGCTCTTGATTCCATGAATGACCCCATTTTGGTATCCTGGCTGCCATGCTCTGCCAGCTAATGGTGACTGGAATTGCACTGTGGCTCTTCTCCCTCTGCTGCCACTGAGTGGCAATGGAAGGAAGGGAATGCTAGTGTGATTGTGCTGTCCTCAAAACTTGCAGTAAATAAAAGTGGCTGCAGAGCTTGCAGTTTCAATAGGCCACCATGTACAAGGAAGCTTGTGTCTGGCCTGTAGCAACAGCACATGTTCTTCAGGATTCCAGTCCCCCTTTCTATCCATCTCCTTCTAGTCAACACAGATTGCCCAAGCATGTGACTGCTATATGGCTATATATTAGAAGTGCTTGGGGAAAGATGTGCCATCTGGTTAGATTAATCAAGAAGGGTACATTTATTCATCTGGAAAGGACTGGTGAAGCACAGAGGAGGGTTTATCCCTGACGTTCAGAGTTGCAGTGAGTACATATGTAACACATCTATTTAGAAATTCGTTCAGTATGCATGCCAAGCCAAGCCAAAAGAACCTTCCTTTAGTAACACCATCTATGCCTTGCAGTCCTAGGTCACCTCACATGACCATTTTTTTCAGGTGCTGAACTATATAACCTGGCAGCAAAAGCATGTGTGCTTGGCTATGGGTTTCAAAAGGGCTTACTCTGAGAGACAGACTTAATGCCTGTGTCAGTATTGTAGCACCCTGGTTTGCCACCCACAGTCTTTGTGAAGAAGGACAGAGGGCTTTCCAGGTCCTTTTCATGGATCCCGGTAGAACAGCCTGGCTCTCCCAAAGGGAGGATGACTCCATGAAACAACATGTTCACACATCGTCCAGAATCAAGATGCTTTCCAACATCTGGATTTACATCTGTACACATTTGGGGTTTATACCCTCCCTTAAATCCATCCTCTCTTTACCCTAGTAAATAAAACTTCTCTTCCCTGATTCCCTGAACTAGTAAAATAGTTCAATGCTGGTTCTGTATTTCTATATGGTTCTATAGGTTCTATATAAACCTTTGATTAGATAACTTTGAACTTTCTAGAGCAGGAGTATCAAACAAAAATGCACGTGTAGCTCCCTGGAAGTAGGTCTTAACCTCTGCCCAAGTACCTCTACTTTTCTAGAATCAGTAGTCATGTGACTGCATAACTCCTCTCCTACCTTTTCCACGGAGCTACTCCTGTGAGAAGAAATGCAGTATTTTTCTTTGCAATCAGATCACAGATTCATCTTGCAGAACAGATGCACAGAAAGTTGTCATCTGAGAGGAAATTATGCAGCAGAGTGGTACAGAAAGGATGGGGAAGCAGAAGCAGTAGTTTCTCTTCTGCTGTCCTGATGTGACAACACATGAAATTGCAGCCTCAAGTGCTTAGAACTGTGGGAATGATGAGCAAAGGGTTTACGCCTTACCTGTAAATTATATCTGTAAATATCTGTGGTGGGTTTGCTGCATGTCTTCTCTGTTTTGGCTGAAGACATTTTACTGCATAGAGGAGTCTTGTTGCTACCAGAAATCTGATCTAGACTTTACATCCCAATAAGCAACTTAAGCCTGTTCTACTAACATGCAGATGGAGCAAATCACAGAGCTTCAAGGGTTGTATGTGAAGATGTTCCATGGCAGCGCACACTGAAGCTGCCGTTCGGTGTGAGAGTGTAACGGCCCAAGAGGCATGACAAAATCCCCACTTTCCCCCTACCATTTTTTTCTGCACTGGGTGAGGGGAAGGTTGAGAGAAACAGTGCAGGGTTGTTTCTGGATTTTGATAAGAAAGGCCCAAGAACAAATGGCTTAATGAAGCAGCTGTTTTAATGTGATAGAATTAAAAAGAGGAATAGAGATAGCGAACAAATTTAAGTCTTTTAAGATGCTGGGAGCTCTGCTTTTTTGGCAGCATCAGATGGACTCCAGAAGGATTTTCCAGTTGTGCACTGCACAGATCCTGTTCCTGGACAAGTTCCTTCTCCCTCCCATAGTATTTTATTTCACGTAAAACCCAGAACTATGTGCCTTATTCTGATATTGTTACATCCACCAGTGCACAGCACAGGCCAGCATGTAGCACTCCAGCGGATATTGTTAGAGTGGGTACTCTAAGAGTGACATATTGACTTGACATTGACTGTTGACTCTAATAGTGACTTGACACTGATATTTGTCAATTGTCTCTTGAGAAACAGGCTGCTCAGACCCTAAGTGTAAGATCCAATAGAGCAGGCAGGGCTTGCACAAGGTCACTAGCTCCTTGAATACGTTATCTTCTGCAAGCTACCAATAGACTGTTGTAATGATATGGAAGTTGCTGCACCACATTGAAGTAGTTGTCCATCTGCTCTGTTCTTTTACTTCAGTAGAGACCAACAGCACATTTTCAGAGAGTAACACACACAAAAAAGAGATTAAAAAACTTACCCTGCTGTGTTAGGGGAAATCAAAGTCTACTGCCTTGAGTCAGTGACCCAGGAGCTTAAAGTGCATGGGGAAAAGGAGAAGGAGGAAGAAATTAGTTTATTCTTTTTTACATGATGGAGCCTGTGTTGGCCTGTAGTTGTCTGTTGAGGTATCTGGTTGTAGTGTCTCACCTAATGTCTTTTCTGAGGATGAATGTGCTCAAGATACTCAAGTAATGAAGTCTCTATGACTTAGATTCACAAGGGATGCACTTGTATTTTCTTTTAAAGTTAACTTGACAGCAGATTTGATGGGAAATATATTTGCATACTTTGCTCTTCTTTTCCTCTTTCCAGAAATTTTAATTGGCTACAAAAAGTCTCAGTCTATAACTTAGCATCTGCTATAATCGCATATTATTAAAAAAAACCAAACCAAAACCAAACACAAACAAACAAAACTAACATAAAAAACCAAAACGAACCAACCAAGAATAACAAAACAAAACAAACTAACAAGCAAAAAACTAAAAAAAAAAAAACCAAACACAAACCACAAAATCCACAAGTTATGAGACACTTCATCATTACATTCCTTATAATAACAGCATGGCTATATTTTAATTTTTTTTTAATTTTATATATCTGAATCTGTACCAATATATATCAGTACAGATGTATATGTATGTACATATAGAACTGTATAGCTAAAGAACTGCTACCATCACCTGGACTTTTCTGTTGCCCTTTTTTGATGATGGACATTGCTGAAAGTAGAGTGAGGTCTGACAGACACGTAGTTTCTTTAGTTCTCAAGCGCTTTACTTTGATAAGAATTTTCCAATCAATGCCTTCCATTATCTGCCGCCAATGTTAATTGAAGATGTATTCACATCAAACACTTCTATCTTATCTGAAGAAGGTGTGTGGAACAGAGTTCCAGTACAATCGAAATAGTAATATTCTGAGACTGTAATTATATTCACACTTCATGCACTGCTAAAATTACTTGGAAGTTAAAATCATCAAATGCTGCAGTTGTTGTGTCTCTGGATTAGTCATGAAGAAACATTTAATATGAGCTAGTAGATGGGAACTTCCCAAACTCTCTGCGATGGGTTTTATATTATTTAGCAATCTTTATGAAATACAAAAATCTTAAACTTGTCTTGGGAAATTAATATTTATTTGATGTGGAGGAAAAAAAATGGTTCTAGTAGGAGTAAGTTTCCTTTTCCTAAATATCAAGACAAAACCAGTTTTTGATCCCCCTTTCTACTTCAGAGGGAAAAGAAAGGCACAGATGAATTTTTACTCTAATGTTGCAGGTGGTCTTGCTAAAGATCTTTTGAAAGTCTTCTTGGTTGATGCTTTAGGGTTCTTGCCTTGATGGCCACATTTCATGAGCCCGTGCAGACTCTCTGCAGCCTTGCTCACACTTGTGACTCTCCATCAGGGCAGAAGGGATATATAACCCAACCAAACCATCAGGGGCACACCAGTGAGAAATGTCCTGACTTCTCAGCTATGGTATGCTAGCCAGAATACAGCAAGGCTGCAAAGCATTTACACAGCAGCTTGAATGACACCGTCTTCTGCAATAATAAGCGATGGCCTGAGTAACTTCCTTTTTTATTGGGATTGGATTGCCATTTTCTCTATGATGATCTTTATTTGCTGTCTCACTAGGATGAGGACACTGGCCTGAGCTTCCTTGGTCAGAAAGAGAAGGAGAAAGATGCATCTTCATTCTGCTGCACTCTTACTTTCTCAGATACAGTCTAGGTGTGGCCATGCCTGGGACCTAACCAGAGACACAGTGCAACACTATTTAGAAGCTAGGACTGAAAGTGATGTTGCTGTTGCAGTTGTGATGAATATTCTAATTTAGAAATTGTAGTTCCAGTTTGTCCTGAGATCCTTCCCTGGTACATCCCTTTGGGTGACGGGATGATGTGGAAGGGACTATGGGAGATTCCATCTGAGACAGAGCCACTGCTTTCCAGGGTAGAAATGAAACAACACTGAAATCTGAAAGCTAAACTGTCAGGGAACTATTTTAAGAGCTACTCAAAAGCCATCTGAGCAGAATGTGGCTGGGGGACATAGAGAAGGAAGAGCCACAGCATTTCTATGTTTCCTTCCTCCAGCAGCCATTGTGGTCTGTTTGTTATAGACTGGAGACTGACGTTGCATCTATCTCCCATGAAATATGAGTTGTCATCCTACCTAGGAGCATAGGATTTCCTTTACGACTTTAACTTTACAAGTGTGACTGTGATATTTTGAAGAGAAAAATCAAAGTAAATATAGGTCTCTTTTAAATTCATGTGATTAAATTGCTAAGAGCTGGGAAAAAGTCAGAACTTTCAAGGCTTATTTAAAATAAGTTACTGTTTTGTGTGCCAGGCAGAAAAATACAGGCTGACAGACACTACTGACATCAGGCAATCGAGGGAGCACTAATAGTGAGTAGTATTATACTTAAAAGTGGTACTGAACTCACAGAGGTCAGCAGTAGACCTCAGATTAACCTAAATGGGACAGAATCAAACACACTAGTGATTCCTGCTGCTCTGTAGGATATTTCAAGTGGCAGCTGTATCTCTTGATTGCTAATTACAAATTATGGACATACAAAATTGTAATTGAAATTGAAGTTGCTCATAGTGAAGTAGGGCTGCAATGATTAGCTGAGAACTGATGGTCTCCTCCTGCTGGGCAGGTACAACATGACTAGAAGCAATGCAAACTCCAATGAAATAAGATATAAATTAGGATTTTTCTTCTTTACTTACCTTTCTGTAAAAAGCTTCCTCTGCAGCTAAAGGATGTCTTTGCATAGGATGATAGTCTTACACTTCTGGAGCAGGACACTCTAGATTTGGTTGCTGTTGAAGTCCATACTTACTGATACACCCATGATTTGTGATGCACTGTTCTTTTGGCCTAAAGGGATGAGCTCAGTAATGTCTGGGTACCTACCTTGAGATTGTTTAGTTCCCAGCTTCTTTCCTAAGGATGCAAAAAAAGCTGAAAGATTATGCTGCTTATGTCCATATTTTTGTTGAGGATAAAGATAAACCATCAACTAACCTGTCCTACCAGCCAAAGGGCACTCAGAGACTTCTTACTTCTGGCAATTATTGACTTAAATGAAATAGGAATCAGTGAAATGTGCTAAACACTCCTCTGTGTTTCTTGGACAGTTGTTTTATATTTATTTTTAGTCTCTTGGAAACAAACTTTATTGGACAGGAAAATACATGTGCTGATGGGTTATATAACTACTGAAATTGCTTAGGATTTTGAAATCAAAGAATCATGGACATGGAGTTTCGATGGGCACATAAACACTTAAGCAATGGAGAGACTTTTGTTTTTAGAAATCAGCTTCCCGTTGTCTAGCTGCAAAGCTGAGAATTTGTCTGAATTCATTTCTAAGGTTTAAGGACCAAAGTAGGAAATATAACTCTGCTGCTTTGATAAATAGAATTACTTTCAAAGCCATACTCCCTGGTCCAAGAGTAGCAGGAATATGTAGTACAGAGCCAAGAGGTCAATTCTTGGAGAACTTGCCCTAAGGCCAACTGTGGAACGGAGTAGAGGATGAAGCAGTAACCTTCCACAAGTGATCTGTAGCTCACTTTGACATGTCTTTGCTGTAAGGGTGCTTATGGCGATGTCACACAGTTACCTGCAAAGATAATGAAGTAATGAAACACCATATGCCTTGCTCCACAGCACTTGCTCTTCAACAGAAAGGAGTAACTTTGGAGAAAAAATTCCTTCTTTTCTTATTTTACCTGTGTTATTTTCATCTTTCTCTCCTGCAAAGGTGATATGAAGTAAAACTGGATTCTTCAAGGAGATACCTAAGATCCCAGGAAAAGGAATACCTGTATATTTTAGTCTAGATTAGAACTCTAAGTTAATTGAAGTGTTACAATATTGCTGTGAGGAAACTGAGTATCATTTTGCCATTTTACAAGTGGCCTAAATCATGCCTAATTTTTTAATGACCTTCCTCCCATTTTGTTCTGAAATGGCAAGATGGAGGACTTGGGGAACTACAGGCTGGTCATCTTCACCTCGATCCCTTGGAGGCTGATGGAGCAGCCAATGCTGGAAATCAGTTCCAAGCACTTGTAGAACAAGAAAATCATCAGGAGCAGTCAGCATGAGCTCCCTAAGGGGAGGTCATGTTTGACCAACCTGACAATCTTTTTATGATGGAATGACTGCCTTGGTAGATGAGGTAAAAGCAGTGGATATTGTCTACCTTGAGTTCAGTAAGACTTTCAACACTGTCCCCTGTATGGTTCTCATAGAAAAGCTAATGAATAGATTGGATGAGCAGACAGTGAAGCAGATTGGAAACTGAATGGGTGGGTCTGGAGGATGCTAACCAGCAGTATGAAATCTAGCTGGAGACCTGTAGCTAACAGTGTAACCCTAGGGGTCAGTCCTGGATCTAATCCTGTTTAACATCTTCATTAATGGTGTAGATGATGGGGCAGAAAGTACTCACAGCAAGTTTGTCAATGACACAAAACTGGGGGGAGTAGCTGGTACACCAGAGGGTTGTGCTGCCATCCAGAGAGACCTCAGTAGGCTGGAGAAATGGGCTGACAGGAACCTCATGAAGTTCAACAAAGGGAAATGCAAAGTCCCGCACCTGGCATGTGCTGAGAGCTGACCAACTGAAAAACAGCTTTGCAGAAATTGACCCAGAGGTCCTGGTGGACACCCAGTTAACTGTAAGCCAGAAACATGTTCTTATTGCAGAGAAGGCTAATGGTATTTTGGGCTGCCTTAAGAGGAGTGGTGTTATCAAGGAGTTGAGGGAGTGATCCTTCCCTTCTGCTCAGCACTGGTGAGGCCATACCTCGAGTACTGTGGCTAGTTCTGAGCTCTCCTGCACAAGACAGATATAGAGCTGCTGAAGGGAGTCCAGTGAGTGGCCATGAAGGTGATTCAGGGATGGAAGCATCTCTTCTATGAGGAAAGGCTGAGAGGAAGGCTCAGGGGGATCTTATATATAAATACCTGAAGGGAGGATGTAAAAAAGATTAATTCGGGCTCTTTTCAGTGTTAATCAGTGACCTGTCAAGAGGCAATGGCCACAAACTGAAGTGCAGGAGCTTTTATCTGAACATCTGGAAACACTGTTTTACTGTGACGGTGGCCAATCACTGCCACAGGTTCCCCAGGGAAGTGGTGGTATCTCTGTCCTTGGAGGCATTCAGAAGCAGTCTGGCCATGGTCCTGGACAACTGGCTTTAGATGTTTCTGCTTGAGCAGGGGGTGTGGACAAGATGACCTCTAGCACTCCCTTCAAACCTCAACCGTTCTGTGATTCTGTGCATTCAAACTCAAAAGCAGGAAGAAAGAGATGTATCCTAGAGGAAGTTACTCGGTGCTGTTGCTTCAGTTGTTTATGTGTATAAAGTTGATTTTATATATTATAGACACAGACCTGTATCCTTATCCAGATAATAGCCAGAAATAAATAGGCATGATAAAATCACCTGCATGTGGTAAACACACTTGCATTGTTTATTATTTGCATGATTTTAAATATAAATGTTTTCTTGTTGTACTATGAAAATGCCACAGGGAAAGAGACAATTCTAGTGCCCAATTTAAATAAGTGGATGATGTCTCCTTCCTTTGAATTCAGCACGGTACCCAAGTACCTTCTCCCTTATACCCACTCTTCAAAATTAATAGCAACCTGAAGCACCAGAATTTCTAATACTCACAAATATGAAACAGGCAATTCTTGTCTGACAACATCATTCAGAAATCTTATCAATGAGTTTCCATTTACAAATTTCAGGTACAGTTTTTTTATTGTTTTCTACCTGAAGATGTTTCCCCCAATCATTTGTGCTGTGTACAGAATGCAACATTTTGAAAGCAACACTTCTCCTCATTATGAGGTGGCTTTTCTAAATGCATCTTATTCAAGTGGGTGGAGAAAGCAATTAATTTTTTTCAGCAAAGCAAATATTAAAGTAGAGAGTAAAATATTAGGTTTCCCCAAAAGATTTTGATTGTCTTCCATCACCTTATCTTTCAAAGCCCAATACTTTTTAGAAATAACTCACAGCGTTATCAAAACAGGCACAATGTTTGCAGACTCTTTCTCTGCACAGACAGAAATCTGAACAGCTGTGGATTATGATGGGGGGTGAGCATCTGCACAAGGAGGATCACAATTCCTATGTAGAGTAGTATTCCCCAGAGAATGAACACGTGATGTGGGTCTCTGCACGTTGTAACAGATCTCCATTTCCTCCTTTGCTTTGTTGCTCTCTGCTAACAGAAGTCGCTGTGTATCATCAGCATGTTGTTGTGCAACAAGACACAGTGAGCTACAGAAGCAAAAATTGTAAACTAGGCTTCACGGATGGTGTAAAGCAGGATGAAGCTCTTTCACCACTGTTTATCTAATCTAATCGTTTAAAGACTTCTGGCAAAAGGGATTTCCACAGTTTTTGCTTTCAGCTAGCTCTGATGCCATAGCAGTCAAAAAGCTCTTAATAATGTTCATTCTGTTACAGTTAGGAATAAATTATTTTTCTTAGTTCATCCTCCAAGAGCTGTGTTAGCACCTTTGGTCACCATTTATGATAACAACGTATGTAATTAATTATTGTATTGACTCCAAATTCTTGCTATCTTTTTCCTCTATAAACTCATTCCTCCAAATATTTCACTGAAGTCATAGAGAACATTTATTCTTACAACTTTTTCTCCAAAATCTTTGCTTTTTCCCCAGATATTGACAGTTCTTTCCTTTTTTTTTTTTTCATTAAGGAACATTTTTCAAGTTTTTCTTTGAAATCACAAGGCCTTAAATTTAGACTGTCTTTTAAAAAAAGAAGCAAAAGTGACACTGTCAGAAAACCAAACAACTCTGAGGGATTCGACTTCAAGAAAAATGCCAAATATCATGAAGCTGGTGATTAAAATTGCAAGAGCTGGCAGCATGACAATTGCAGGTGATGAATATGTATGCCAGGGCTTTCCAGACATAGTAATTAACAGGTTGAGGTGCCTGAAAGCTGCATACAACAAATTTAGAAATGAGGGTAACTCTTTTGGCTCTCTGCTTTGTTCTGTACTGAACATCCTGCTGCACCACAGAAAACACGCAGGAGTCACGGTTGAAAGCCACAGAAGATAAATGGTAGAGCAGACTCATTGGAGCAGTGCATCACCTTCAGCAGATGTGTAGAATATGAGCCATGTATAAAGAATGTGATTTTTCTAATCAAAAGCAAGGCATTTTAGATGTCATTGTGTATGCATAGGATTCATCTCAGCACCGTCTCCTTACATTCAAAGCAAAGTCTCAGTACCCACACCCAGCTGGCACTTGTATTTGGGTCTCTGCTCGAAACTTGACAACTGTGTTGCATACATGCATCTTATGTGCAAGAGTCACAGCCTGGACATCTCAGACTGGAAGCATTTCACCTGCCATTACTACACATCTGCTCCATGGATTCACTCCATGCATGGCCACTGCTTTTGTTTACGCTAGAGGTAGGATTATACCAGAAGTATCTTCTGTAATGAGAAGACAAGAGATTATCTGAATGGCCTGGGAAGTGATCCAGCTACACCAGTATGCTGCTATAGATAGGAAGAAAAGGGGATGCAATTTTGGGAGGGCATGTGAGCCTGCTCAGTTCCTTTCCCCTCACACTTCAGCAGTATGAACTACTGTGCTAAGGGTGTTAGAGCTGCTTTCCTGCCTGTTCATTTTGCCTCTCTGTGTATTGAGCCATGGTCCATGATTTTTTCTAGACCATTTTTAGACTGGTGGTTTGACTTTGGCTGGATGTCAGGTGCCCACCGAGCCGTTCTATCAATTCCCTCCCCATTCTCTCAGCTAGACTAAGGGGAAGAAAATAAGATGAAACTTGTGGGCTAAGACAAAAGCAGTTTAATGAAGAAGCAAAGCAATGCCACACGTGGAAGCAAAAGAAAAAGATTTATTCTCTACTCCCATCTGCAGATGATGTCTGGCTCTTTTTGGGAAGCAGGGCTCCAGATGTGTAGCAGTTGCTCTGGAGGACAGGCCGATGCCCCCTCCTTCCTCCTCCTTTTCCTAGCTTTTATCATTCAGCTGATGTCAGATGGTATGGAATATCCCTTTGGTCAGCTTGGGTCAGCTGTCCAAGTTGTGTCCCCTCCCAAGATCTTGTCCACCCCATCCCACTGCAGGGGGATTGTTGAAAAGCAGCCTTGGTGCTGTGCAAGCCCTGCCCAGCAGTAGCCCCAACACGGGTGTGTTACCAGCACCTTTCCAGCTCTCAGTGCAAAGCACAGCACTGGGAGGGCTGCTGGGGGGAAAATTAACTCCAGCTCGGTCAGACACAATACATAGACCTGCTGTTGATATCTGCCTGCACAGCCTTCTTTGGCAGAAAATTCATTACCCAGTCTGCTAAAAAGTGCTTATTTTTTAATCTGCTTAAACTATCCTCTTGCTGGTTTCACTGTGTTCCCTTTATTACAGTGGATGTTGAATACCAGATCTGCAGTCACTACTGCTTCTCCGAAGACACAAAAATTTGATATGGTGGTATAAAATACACATTTAGCTTGACACTGTATCTGGAAACAGCAGGAGTGGAAGAAACAGAAGAGGGTTTGGGGGAAATTCTACATTAATTGGTGTAAAGCTGGCACAGTTTCAGTTCAAGAGATGGGGAGTTATGAGAGATAGCAGAAAATACATGAAGAGTTATTGAGGCTGCACAGGCAATGGGTAGAGATTATATTGATGGCCAGGCAGAGGAGATAGATGGACATTGGTTTCAACCAGAGACAATTTTCTGTGAATACCCTGCCACTGACTGCTTCCAGGCACTGCTATCAAGGGGCACACTGCAATATGTATCAGAGAGAGATTATGCTATCTCTGAGACATGCTGCACCCTGCACAAAGTGGCCCTTGAGCAGAAACTGAGAAAGGAACAAACAAGTTAATGGTCCTTTCTGTTTGGGTTTGCCTTACAGCACTTTAACTGGACCACACTGCAGGTGACATGGGGTATCCTCAAACACATGATGATCCTGAATTATTCTAGGAGGTGAGGGGGATAGGATGTTCTTAACTTCAAAATCGTAAGAGCCTAGAGTCCAATTATTTTTGGTAAAGAAGATTGGTGTTGAATGAGTTGTGTCTGTCAACTGTTGAATTCTCACAGATATTCTTCTTTAGAAGACAGATTAACATAAAAATGAGAAAACAGAAAAAACCCCAACCCCTATAGAGTCATATTTTAGTCAAGCAAAGTCAGAGAGAAGATTCAAACAGCTTGGTGTGCTTGATTAAAAAAAATGAAATTTGTGGATGAAAGAAGATCCAGAAGCTTTTGATCCCTTTCATATGTTTTTGCTTGGGGGCTTGAGAACTGGGACATGAGATCATTTCAATGTATCTCTTTCTCTGCTTTAAGCAGAAATGATTTTCTGTAGTAGGGACAACCAGAGGAAAATGCCATCTGATCTTTAGCATCAATATGGAGGCACACAGGATGTGTTAATATGCCAGGGAAATGCATGTTAGATTTTCATCATCTCTTCCATCTGACACTGAGCACAAGGTGTCACCTGCAAAGGTTGTCTGATGCTGTGGAGAAGTCAAGAAACTCATACCATCGTCTGTGGACATTAGGTGGTCAACTGAGGTGTGACTGAAAGGTTGTTCCTTTTTAAGATAGGAATGAACAAAGTTCCCTGTGTCCAAGGTGGAAAAAGGAAAAATCAAGTTGACTGGAAGGGTCATATAGAACTCCTGAGGGACTTAGATTTATTTTCTGTGGCACATGTGCTTTCCTATATTGGCTGGTAATCTGATAATAGTCCATAATACATATATGGCATCCTGTTGCACTTTTTCAGTAGATAAATTATATGTCAGTATTATCTTATGCTTTAAAAATGTTCCTATCTTTAATAACTGACTATTATTATTTGGCTAACGTCTTGCACGTATTGTAAAAGAAAGGGGGTTCATGATAAGACAATAACTAGGCTTCTGAAGTTTATCTGATCAAGCACTCTCGAAAGAGGGAAATACTGCATTTGCTTTTGCTCATGTAATTCCATGAGGAAGCATCTCTCAATAGCTCTGAAGATGGAAGAGGTACTCTCTGTATCTGAACTGGGTGAGGAAAGCTGTCAGGGAAGCTGGCTTGACTATATACTGTTTCATAAGAATAACCTGTTTCAATTTAGAGAAGGGTCTACTTCTGTGACTGTGATCCTCTTTTAAGCAGATCTGTAATGTGCAAACCCACCCCTGGCCCCTTTTCTAAACTGAGTGGCATATTGCAGAATATCCTAAGCAAACATACATGGAATATTGCTTTATTTTTAATGGAAAGCAATGTCTTGTTTCTTGCTCTACCTAGCTTTTCAGATCAAATAACAAGAGTTAATAAAAACTGTTGAGGCGTTAACTTGTTTTGATATTAGTGCTATTATCTGATGTCTCATGAGGAGTGACTGAGGGAACTGGGGTTGTTTAGTCTGAAGGGAAACCTTATGGCTCTCTACAGCTACCTGAAAGGAGGTTGTAGAGATGTGGGAGTTGGTCTTTTCTCATAAGTCACAACTGATAGGACAACAGGAAATGGCATCAAGTTGTGCCAGGGAAGGTTTAGGTTGGACATCAGAAACAGCTTCTATACCAAAAAGGTTATCAAAGACTGGAACAGGCTTCCCAGGAAACTGGTTGAATCACCATCCCTGGATGCATTTAGAAGCCATCTAGGTATGGTGCTCAAGGATATGGTGTAGTAGTAGAGTTAGATAATCATTGGTAGAGTTAGATAATGATTGGACTTGATGCTTGATGATCTTAAAGGTCTTTTCCAACCATAGCAGTTCTTTGATTCTGTAAAATTTTAATCTGCCCAAATAAAGTGATCTGCACAATCTTGAAATATTTATATTTAATTTATATTTTAGGTTCTCTAAATTGTTGCAATAAAGATTACCATAAGCCACAGCCCTTCATTCTTTTCTTAAGAATTACTTAGCCAGTACATGGTAATGATCCTGACTCATTTTTTTCTTTAAATACCTTACCAAGGGGAAAAAAAAACCAAAGAGGCAGAGTCAAAGCATCATGTTTTCAGGCTATCCTTAGAGATATACTTAGAGATATCCTTAGAGATTCACAAACGTGGCAGCAGCTGCAGGTGCTCTTTGCATTAAATTGCAACAGGAACATCATTCTGTATCAGATGGAAAAGCAAACAAGCCCCAGCCTGGGAATCTCACCTCTGAGCTAATAACTCTCTCTCAGAAGCTCACTGGGGGAAATTCCAGGGATTTTCCATGATTTGTGCATCTCTTTTGAAACCCCACACTTTTAAGGCAGAAGATTTAAAAAAGCCACATCCCTGGTGCTAATGGCATCCATCCCAAGAAACCCTCCCTGGCCCCCAGCCAGTGTGGTAGGTGGGCATGCTTGATACCCACCTTCCTAAGCATTCAAAAGGATCTACTTAACTAGACTTTGTACTCCTCTGTGACATGCCTGCTAACACAACACATACATCATGCTGCCCTTTGCAGGGGGTGTGTACCCTCGCAGCTGCTTCCCAAAGATGATGCTGTGCCCTGCTGCCAGTGCCACTCCCGCTCTGGCTCTGGCCACTGTCTAAGCCACATCAGAGTTCATTCTGTGTTGGAGGTGGCTTGGATAAAAATTCAAGCTGAAGCAACACGGGGTAGAAACAAAACAAGAATGATATGGAATGGCATATTAAACAAAGAGTAGTGAGGTACCTTGTTTTGTGCCCCTCCAACAGTGCCCATCATTTAAGAGCTTGCACCTTGCTGAAATGATTGACTGGATTATGTTTTTTCTCCATCTTTTTACTCTAGCATTTTAGTTTGTGGAACATCCATCAAAAAAACTCATGTCAAATCCCATATGAAGGCCCAAATGAGAAGTTACAATTTCTGAAATGGGTGCAAATATTCCCCTATTGCTAAATGGAAGGCTACACTTGCCTGCTGACACAGACATCAAAGGAATAAATAGAAACAGGCCAGTAAAAATTTTAAGTAGGATAACAGGTTTTTCACAGTGTATTACTAAAAAAGATGAGTAGATTGCCTGCTATACAGGACATTAATTCTTTAGCTATAGCCTAGGCAGCGTGCAAAGTTTAAACTGTTTTGTCACAGAAGTATCTGAGAAGAACAGTCACTTTACAGGATATTTTTTCTTATTTGCTTATTAAATGATGCACCTCATAGCACTCATTTCTTGATCTGTTTCTCTGCTTCCCTCCACTGCATGGGTCACTGTATTATCCAGACTTCTGCTCTGATCTCTGCAGTTTCCTTCAACAAGGGGCCATTTGCATTGCAAGAATTGCAGTACGTCAGTGCCTGTCTTGCCCTTACTGGCTCCCATTGCGCCCTGGTAGTGGGAATCCCTTTGAAATGTTCTAAACCATGACTACACTTTGGACTGAGCATGGGCAACAGAGGAAGTCAGTCTCATCTACAGAGTAATTACCTTTGGAATGTCTTTGAAGAAACATGCACCTGAGTCCAGTCTCTTCAGAGTGCTTCTATCCTGCTAACAAGGAATATACTTGGGTTTTAATTCTCCTGCTTTCTTGCTTCAGCTCCCAATTACAGCTTGCCAGCAGGACAATTGTCACCAGAGTGATACGCAGCATCTCGTGCAATTCTGTCCGCCACACAAATTCCAGATCAGCAGGCTTTGTGTTAAGGTCCTTGAATCATGCTTCAACTCTTGGAGTCTCTTCCCACTTTTCCTCTGCGGCTTTTCACTAAACCTTTGTCCCCGTGCCTCTTCAAATACCAGAGGTGGCACACGGGATGGCTGTAATTGAAGCATTTCTGAGCACCACTTCTGGCCTGAGATCTCATCAGACCATCTTTCATTTATGCAGTGGAACTGACACAGCATTTCTAGTCCACTTCTCCATAACACATAAAGAGAGGAAATACATCCTCTTTCCTAATCTTCCTATTATTAGGATGCCCTAGTGCTGGCCTAGATGGAGTTCAGAGCTAGCATTACAATTTTGTTTCCGAAGAACATTTGCTATTGAGACTTTGAACATCGCTGTTTGTCATGTAAATCTGAAGATGTTTGTATTTCTCATACAGCTTGTTTAAAACTGACCAAGAGATGAAGGTCTTGATTAGAACATAGTGTAAATTTCCATTCTTTCATGGGCTTCTAAATGAAAGTTTCAACTCTGATGGCTGAGGAAATGTGCAGGTTGTGATCCAGCAGTGTGAGTGGTTGGCAGAAGCTGGCTGTATCTTCCCTGGTTGCCTAAAGCAAGCTGTTCAGCTCTGTGGCCAAGGGAGCACTTTAATTATGGCCACTCTGTGTGTAAGCATAAAACTATTGCTTGTTCTTTGTAGTTAATGTTGCGGCACACGGAGGCAGCCAAGATATTTTGGCTTGAAACTTCTATTTAAATTTTTAATTGATCTTCAGGGTTTCAGGGATGGCAGTGGGTGAAATATGGAGCTCAGGGTGAGCGGAACTCAGCATGAGAGCTCACCCTGTGCTGGAAAAGGAACAGCCAGCACAGTGCTGCATGTGATTTCTTGCAAGAACATGGACTTCATGCTGCCTAAAGTTTCATTTCAAAACGGAATCTGCTGCTGTGTGTTTGTGTATTTATATATGTATAAAAAAACACACTTGACAGTTACATATCTGTATGTGTATACCTTTCCACAGTGCTCATGGACTCAGTTTGAACTAAAGATTTTTCTCTCTGAATAGTTAAGACATTTGGGAATTATACAGGGGAAGGTCATTGTGCTTTGTTAGCTGCCTGTATACTTCCTGTAGCACACTGTTTTCACCCAAGTGCCTTCCTTCTCCTTCCAGTCATCTTCAGTTAAGATCACATGGAGTAGGGCAGCATCAAGGCAACTCAAGTCATTGCACTTGGAGGAACTGGAATGTACCAGGAGGATGCACTGGCCAGGGAATCAGTGAGGAGGAGGGAGATTTGTGTTGGGGAAAGAATGTGGAAGAAAAGATTATCAGGAGTAGTCAGCATGGATTCACCAAGCTGAAATCACACTTGCCCAATCTGATAGCCTTCTGTGATGGTGTGACTAGCTGGGTAGATGAAGGAAGAGCAGTGGATGTTGTCTACCAGGATTTCAGCAAAGCTTTTGACACTGTCTCCAATAACATCCTCACAGGTAAGCTTAGGAAGTGGGGGTTAGATGAGTGAGATGGATTGAGAACTGGCTGAACAAGGTTGCTCAGCTGTTTGTGATCAGTGGCACAGTCTAGTTGGAGGCCTGGTGCTAGAGATGTTCCCCAGGGGTCAGTCACTCTTGTTCAACATATTCACCAATGTCCTGGATGAAGGGATAGAGCGTACCCTCAGCAAGTCTGAGGATGATACAAAACTGGCAGTAGTGGCTGTCACACCAGAAGGCTGTGCTGCCATTCAGCGAGACCCAGACAGGCTGGAGAGTTGGGCGGAGAGGAACCTAATGAAGTTCAACAAGGGCAGGTGTAGAGTCCTAGACCTGGGCACGAATAACTCCATGCACCAGTACAGGTTAGGGGCTGTCCTGCTGGAAAGCAGCTCTGTGGAAAAAGACCTGGGAGTTCTGGTGGACAACAGGTTAACCATGAGCCAGCAATGTGCCATTCTAGCCAAGAAGGCCAATGGCATCCTAGGGTGCAATAAGAAGAGTGTTACCAGCAGGTCAAGTGAAGTTTCCTTCCTCTCTAACTCTGCCCTACTGAGGTCACATCCAGAATAGTGTGTCCAATTCTGGGCTCCCCAATTCAAGAGAGACCAGGAACTACTGGAGAGAGTTCAACGGAGGGCTGAAAAGATGACTAGGGGACTGGAGCATCTCTCTTAGGAAGAGAGGCTGAGAGACTGTGTCTGTTTACCCTGGAGAAAACTGAGAGGGGATCTTAACAATGCTTATAAATATCTAAAGGGTGGGTGTCCAGAAGATGTGGCCAGACTCTTTTCAGTGATGCCCAGTGATAGGGCAAGGGCCAAAGGACACAAACTAGAACACAGGAAGTTCCACCTAAACATAAGGAAAAACTTTATTGTTGACTGCGACAGAGCACTGGAACAGGCTGCCCAGAGAGGTTATGGATTTTCCTTCTCTGGAGACATTCAAAACCCCCCTGGACTTGTTCCTGTGCAACCTGCCGGAGGTGAACCTGCTTTGGCAGGGAGGTTGGACTAGATGATCTCTAGAGGTCCCTTCCAACCCCTACCATTCTGGGATTCTGTGGGCCCCTGGAGCAGAGCTGGGCTCCATTTGCTATTTGAGTGGGATGGAGGGGTTTGTAGAGCCCTTTGATCACGAATAGTTTCTTATGACCATTAGGGAAATGCTTGTCCTTTGTTAATCTAATGGGAATATTCAGAGAGTGATGCCAAAGGGAGAGTCTCAGCTTGTGTGTGCCCTGTGTCCTGCAGGCAAGGAAACAGAGCTGTTTTCAAAAATGTTTTATAAGAACAAAATGAAAAGCAAGTTTAGAAAGACATTCAGTAACTTACTGAAGTTGGGAGGGAGGAAGCTGGTGAAAGCATCAGTAGTACAAATGTCCAAGTCTCTTGACAGTATTTATTTAGTGATTTTCACTATTTTATAACAATGAATATTGATTAAATAGTGAATAAAATTTATTAAGGACCCACAGTTGAGTTAATTAGATTTTATTATTTGAGTAAGAATTGGATATTAAAAATTCAAGTCTTCTGACAGTATCTGGCTTCATAGAGTTTCACAGGGAAACAGCCAGTGCCCTGTGAACTCGTGTTTTCACTACACCTTCAATCCTAACATGGGAGGGGAGTATAAATGTTCCATCTCTTCTGAAGATCATGTACAAATTACAGTAGATGCCACCGTGATGTGGAGTTAGGAGATAAATAAGACTATAGAAATGGAATAGTAAAAGAATCCTGATACTCACTACCCACCCAGAAGTGCTGATTACTGCCTAGAAAAGGCAAAAGGGTAATAAATTGACATTTTTGCTGTTAATGAAAAAATCTTATGAAGAAAGACTATTATGAAACATAGCCATAATAAATAAATTAGACTATGTAATAGTAATTTAAGCAATTTTCTAGCAGTCCTCCAGTATGATTTCCCAAAATGGTCCTTTCTCTTGCTTATCGACCCCTTGCTCAGCTCTTGGCTGTATGTACTATATATGTACTCTTATATATGTACTGTATATGTACTTATATATGTACTGTATATGTACTTATATATGTACTGTATATATGTACTCTTGGCTGTATGTACTATATACGTACTCAGATGTCCTGTAGAATGACGGACTGAGTGCCAGTTGCTCTCTCTACAATGTCTGTTGTGCATCTGTCACCACAGGAAGAGAAGCCAGTGCTATTCCATGCTGTAGTACAAAAAAGCCAGCAGGACTTTCTTCTGTACCCCAGAGCTTTTCTTGATGTTGACACAGTCATTATGCAATATCACTGCAATGCTTAAATGATAGCAAACTTCCCAAGTGAAGCTGCTATTACAGCGGACAGAATTCCTTCTTTGAACCTTTGAGGAAGGGGTTAGTGAAGCAACAGGGACTCTAGGTGCAGACATCAGCAGAGTCACCTGAATGTAGCTCCATATCCCCTGCCCACAGCCTGGGAAATGGATACGGCACTGAAAAGGTGCTCCTGGCTTTGGGTGCACACCACTGACACAGAGGCAGCTGGGGAAGTCAACACCTCCTCACAAAGACCCATCCTTTGGGCTAGCCAGTAGGTGGTGTGCACCTGAAGCAATGTTCCTGCCATAGGGCAGAGGACACTGTGCCTTGGTGCATACTCAGAGCTCAATTCATATCTAGCCTGTGCCTTTAGGGGAAGCAAAGTATTTTCTATAGGATCCTGAATCACTCATGTATCTTAAATAAATGTGGAACTAAGCCCGATGCAGAGCATGGTGACACACTGCACACCCTGTGTCTGAGAAACAGCTGAATCCACAAGAACTTGCGGTTTGCTACAGCCACATAGAAAAAGACTTACAGGAAACAGGAGGGAAAGAATTAAGTTGAGGTACGGTAAGAAAAAGTACAGCATACCTCAAGCACAAGGAGTTCCCCCCAGAGCCCTTTTCACTCTTGCTTTCTGTACATAGATAGATGGCTAATTAAATAAATAATCTGTCTTTCCTTCTGCAAGTTGTGCTTGACAGCTTTGGGGGCTGGGGATCAGGTTTGAACTGATGCAGATGTGTGCATCTGGCATACTGCTGTTTCTATTTTCTTTGTTTTTAATGTCTCTGACACCTTCAAACACAAACCCTTGAGACGGATTGAGTTTTTCATTCTCCATTTTGACATTTGTATGCTTCCTGTTATTATTCAATACTGCCACCACAGCAGTCTATGAAAGCCGTAAGTGCGACCCAGACCCTGCTGTGCTGGGAGCTCCATCAATATATACCCGCACCTCCACAGCAGCAAGGATTATTATTAGCTCTCCTTTGCCAAAATGTGTTTAAATGCACATACACAGGGAAAACACAGTAATAGTACACGCGGGTCTTGACAGCCACGCGGATGGTCGCGCAGCTTCGAGGGCCATCTATATGAAAGTCTTCAAGTGAAATTAGAGCCATGGCGTACAACCCAGAGTGTGAAGAATGGAACATGTGCACATGTGCTTGAAGTGAATACTTACCTATACTCCAGAATCTTAAGCCTCCCTCTCTTATCCTAGACAAGCTGTGGGGACTCACACAGACCAAAGGACAGATTTGGATGTGCTGTTGCTGCAAGCGGTACACACTGTTCATTACTTAGTCTTGCTCAATGCACTGCCTGATCACATTGTATGTCCTAAAAGACTGTGATGTGTTCCCCTTGAGGTCATACTGTCTCCCACACGATGTTATCTGCTCCTATCAAAATGATTATATCATCCTCTCCCTGCCCAAGTTCCTTCCCTCTCCATCTCCTGAAAATCTTTAATCCCAGGACCTGGAAGAGGTTTACAACATATGATCTGAAAGGACTACATCCAAATGACCTACCCCAGACTGATGTCTACATTGAGCTGGTGCAATCTATCTGGCATGAGAATGCTCTCTTTTGGGAGCCCATGCTGTTAGAAATTGACTTTTCAGTGGAGAACAGTGTTTTTAAGTCTACAGCAGACCATGATAGAAGCATGTGAAGCCATCAAGAGAATTAAAAAAACCCCCATTATTAACAACCCACCAGGGTCATGCAGACTTTTGTCCAGCACAGTTCCCCCTGCAAATTAAGTCAGGGCTGTTGGTGGGATCTTTGCCTTCCCACAATGCTCCCTGTAAATCTTCCATCTTTCCTTTCCTTTTTTTCAGTCATTTTTAATAACCAGCTTTCTTAGGGCCAGGTTAATAAGAAGGCTGTTTAGCCCAAAAATTATATTTATTAAATCCCAGCCCAGGATTTATTCTTTCTTACTCTTTCTTCCTCTTCTTCCTCTTCTTCTTCTTTCTTATTCTCTTTCCTTTTCTTTCTTTCTTTCTTTCTTTCTTTCTTTCTTTCTTTCTTTCTTTCTTTCTTTCTTTCTTTCTTTCTTT